>MKEJ01004109.1:0-16249 GCA_001753735.1 Embelia ribes
CACTAATAGTTATTTTGTAGTCGCAGATTCAGAGTACATGTATATCTTTTAGTCAAAATTGTAACAAAGTTGGATATGTACATTTATTTTTGTCAATTATGTAACTTGAGACTTTTTTTGTGTGTAGTATTAGCGCTGACCTTCCTACTTCTTTATTTTGTGTAGTGTTACATTGACCTTCCTATTTTTTATTTCCACTGCGTATATGTATGTAGACTGGAGATGAACTGCAGTTGCCATCATAAAGGGTTGTAGTTATTATTGGATTGTTATGTACTATTCAAACTTTGTTGAATATCGGGCTCGTGGGAATATCGATGGATTTTTGAACCTATTATCATATTCACACAATCTTATGTCCCCAAGTTTTTATGGGAAAATTCGAGACGTGACATATTTCTAATCTCATATTTCTTATTTAAACATTTAATCTATGTATTATGTTGGCTAGTCTAGTCATTAAAGTCCTATCTCTAGGTTCATTGAGTGAACAAAATGTTAAGTCTTATACAATATAAATCATCAGATAGTTTACGTCTTTCGAATTCTTGTTGAGCTTTTATTTCTAATAGTATACTACAAATCTCAACAATGTTCATTATAGAATTGTTCTAAACATGCTCTGATACTATATTTTTACACGCAGAATTATCTATACCATATTTAAGAACAAATTAAGTTATGTAACTCTTTTGTCTTATTTTTAAGAGTTCTTTATAGCCTTCTATACCATTTTTATATTCTTGTATTCTTAGAGAATAAAAACCTATAAATTCACTAGAAGCTAAGCTTAGTAAAATTTCGAGTCTATTCTTCATATAAATTAACTGTTAAATACGTAATTTAATAATTTCAATATCTCCTTATAAACTTTTTTATAGCAAACAAGACCATAATACAAATCAAACAAGATTAAAATAAAAACTCAGGGAATTGATATAAAATCAAACTCTCAAGATTATCTAAAACACTTTTTAAAATTTTTCTGTAAGTAGTGTCTAGAAATATAAAAATTTTAATGGGCTATTTTAATAGTTTCTATTAAATTTTAGTACCTTAGTTTTAAATATGTTTAGGACTGAAATTTTGGTGAGTTTTTTTTGGTGAGTAGTATATCAGATTGCAAATTTGTATCTTGTCCTATACTAATTTGATAAAAATAAAAAATAAACCTCTAATTTTCCCATTAATAACAAATTAATTAATCATATTCCGCAAGGGCAATTATAAAGGTACCACATAAATGTTAAAGACACCACAAATTGAATAAAAAAATACAAAAGACACTACCAAAAAAATTAAAGGAACCACACATTTAATACATCAAATATAATTTTATCAATTCTTAAACAATATGCAAAGTTACGAAACTATCCTCCATATATAAACTCATAAAACTCTCTCTCTCCGACATCTTCCACCCCCACCGGCCACCTCTCTGTCTCTGTCTCTTTCTCTCCACCACACACCGTCCATCACCACCACCATTGCACAGTTTCTAACCGCACCACCACCACTGCACCGACTACCGGTACTACTGTACCACTCAGAGGACACATTCGACCAAGAGAGTGTCAAATGTCACTAGCTACATTCGACCTCCAGATGGTTGAATGTGTTACTCGACCAATTTGGGATCGAATGTAACCCAGCCGTACCGACCTCTATGATGTTGAATGTATCACGTCATGATCGAAATTGAGAATTTATCCAAATGTATTGTAACCTATTTCTACCAATTTTTTTACAAAAAAGTAAGTCATGATCGATATGTATTGTAGCAAAAAAATTAAGATATTTACTCATCTATTAATGCATAATTGGTGTAATGTAGTAGAACTTAAAAGTTATAACTTTCAATCTATGAGTTGGGAAGATATTTCCATATCTTCAAGAGATAGGTCCATTTAATCTTCAATTGTGTTCTAAAGACTAAAATAATTATACCTTTCTAGATTTGATGGTTTAATTTAGTGAAAATTAGTAAAGGGAAAAAATGATGAAGTGAATTTTACCTGAAAGATGAATATGTAATGAAAGAGAAAATATGATAAGGACAGAAAATAAAATAAGAATGAATAAAATAATTTTTAATGTTATTGTGTCTTATAGTAATATGGTACCTTATGTTGTGCTTTTAGAATTGCCTATTCGGCATTTTGCCCTCATAAACCCTCCTCCCCAATATTTTCCATCTAAAACGAGATAAACATAAATAAAATAAAAAATCACTAAAAAGTAGGCACGACAAGTATGTTAAATGAATTTTCCGAAATTTTATGGTTTTCATGTAATATTCAGCTCATTGATATTCCTCGAACACGAATACCAAGTGAAAATTGTATTCATACCATAATTTTGTATCATATATTAGAGACAGATATATGAAATTGTCTTTTGAAAAGTTGCAAAACAAAATAATGGTCCTTTCTTCTGGTTGTCACCATATATATTTTCCCCACAACACATGCGTGAGTGACTTGGGTCCGAACTCAAGACCTAATCCAGATTTGTGACGTCTAGCCAGCAAAACCTCGTCCTACAAAAAAAGAAATAGGAGTTAGATATTATTATTTATAAAACACATATATAGAGCCTTCAATTGGCCCCGAATTCTACTTTTTACTTCATTTTGAGACTCGAGTAGGTTTATTTGAACTAGAATCAACCTATAGCATAATCAATATTCAGCTCAACTTGGCTCGTAGAGGGGTGGTAACAAAAATCATATATTACTAGATGCAGTTATGTTATACAAAACTGCACTAAAGCAAGAAAAATTACATATTACCACAAGGAAACACATTATTTCAAACTTGAGCAACTAATAATGGAAGTTGTTGGATACATATTACCAACGCAGTGAACAGATATTTCGCATTACAAGATTTGGAGAAAGCATGTGCACCCAGACCTTACCCATATTTTCAAATAAACTGTTAACGCAGTACAAACGTATAACTCTTAAATCGCAATAAAAATATGCATTACCCTTGCCTATTTAAATATCCAATCTATAAGAACCGACAGTTGGATTAATTAAACACAACATAAAAGCCCTCTTGTTCCGTTGGCTTACGTGGTTCAATCTGATTTGTTCGATGTCTCAAGAAGAAACGTCTGGTCATACCATTACTCACGTGCATGCAGTGAGTTCCATTGTGTATATTCTGGGAGAGAGAGGTGGGGACCCACAGTTCATGACAAAAGCTGATCTTGATATGCCATCAGTAGAACATAAAATCACAGTATATAGTAAAATTCATTTATAATATATATATATATATATATATATCGGGAGTTAGGTTACGTATATCAGATTTTAGTTAACCCCTCAATGAAAGAGCTTTGTGCATTGGATCGTATATATATATATAATTTGCTTTTTTTTACACCCATACCAAATATCATGAGGAACTTTTTTCTAACTTGTTCGTTTAAGCAGCTTTTTTGGTCAAAAGTTGGCACCAAACTGGGTTGATCCATGTGAATATTCAAAGCATTAGGCACAACATTCATTTTTCATCATTACCTTATCTATTTATACCAGCAAGACATGAGCTATTACTTTCACCTTATCCTTAAACAGATAGGAAAATACTACTTATGGAAAATATACAAGTATATGCCACCAATAGTTGGTAGCAACTTCTTGTGATTTCTCCAAATATGATAAGAGGCAAGTCTTGCATATTTATTTGTGGTATGAAAAACGAATGGATGCAATCCGAAGGGGCTACATCGGTCAACAGGCCCATTATTTTAATCTGAACCATTAATACTTTTATCTAACGGTACGGATAAGCCTACCACCGAGGGGACTAGAATTTTATATAAGGTAATAAGGTGGGAAAAGGGAAAGAGAGAATAGTGAGAACTCAAAACTTTTTTTGTCAGCTTACACAAACTTTCTCTCTACTTTTGTCCAATTACAACTCACAACCTACCACCTCTCTCCCTCTCTCATCTCCAGCCTCCAAAGGTCTGTGTTCACCTCATTGCTTACTATTCAACTTAACTCACATCTAGTAGAAATCTGCATCTTTTCAATGTATATATAAAGATAGCTAATGGTTTTCCAAAAATGTATTTGTCCATTTTAGCTATCAAAAATGCAGATTGGACTTCTAAATTTGTTTTGGAGTTTAGAACTATCTACTCATTTGTTCCTTCCTTTTTTTATTACCTTCAAACAGATGGTGAAAGTATATGAAGATGAGTTGTTTAGCATGTATGAAGAAGAAGGATTTTAAGATATTGAAGTAGTAAACAATACCTCAGAGAAAATTTCAAATGCCGGTTCCTCTAGCTCCATATCCAACACCTACACTTCCATTTACGCCACCTGCGAATGGTATGTTGCCGAAACTTTCACTGCTTAGATTGGAAAATGTAACATGGTTTAGGAAAATTATGTTTTCAACTAACCAATACATGGACAAGATAATCGCAAATTAGATTTTATTTCCGAGATTTATCTCTCCTTCCCTCTTTTGGGCAACTTGAACATGCAGCCAGAGGTATGTACAGAAAACACAAGGAAATTAGAGCTCTTGATACTATGACAGAAGTCTAAAGATGACAATCAACAGCTGAGTAAGAAAAAACCTAGAGTTTCCATTTCATAATGCATTGAATGCTAAATTTTAGTTGTTAAAAAGGAGAGAAATGTAATGAAAAGATTGAAATTAGGCATTTTCCAATAACCCTTTCCATGACGAGTCCAACGCTAGACGAAATTCAACACAATTACGAGAGAGTTTAGGAGATCGAATATTGATGACAGTAACACATGCCTATAAGATAAATTTTGAGCCATGAGATCTGTCATCGAATAAGGATATAATAATGCATATAGCAATATGGTGTAGTTCTAATTCGGACCTGATTAGTCTCATAATCTAAAACAAATTTGAGTTAATAAAACAGCCAACTTACATTAATACAGAATTCTCCTGATTTAAAAATCCATCTTCATTGATCGACTCGATAAGCTATTTCTGTCATCAGGTGCACAGAGCCAGCTAGTATGTTTTGGATGCCGAAACCTTTTACTCTATCCTGTTGGGGCAACCTCTGTATGTTGTGTTGTTTGCAATGCTGTCACAGCGGTTCCACCACCGGGTATGCTTCTTTTCCCCTTTTCTCCAGCTAGTCAAATAGACCTCAAACAAACAAATCGATTTGTTCGATACTTTGTTATTCTTAAAATGTTTCTCAAGATAGATTACTCTCCATAGATGGGGCTTTTTGAAAAACACAGCTTTTGGAAACCTTTTTTTCTGATGGTGGTTCAACCTGTAACACGTTTGGCATTCACGAAAAAGTACTATTTATTTGGAACCTAATTTCCAGGTTTTGACGATCCAGAAGAAAGAAAAACAACCAAACAGGCCCAGTATCGATACTTTACAGCGTAACAATTTTATTGTTGTTGATGGGTTTCAGGCACGGAGATGGCTCAGTTGGTCTGTGGAGGTTGTCACACCTTACTAATGTATATTCGTGGAGCTACAAGTGTACAATGCTCTTGTTGTCATACTGTTAATTTGGCACTCGAAGGTAAAATAAAACAAAAATTTATAGATATTCTTAGAAGATATAGGCATATATTGCCTATGCATTGTCATTTAAGTAATACATGATAGCAGCAAATCAAGTAGCACATGTGAACTGTGGGAACTGCCAGATGCTCCTGATGTATCAATACGGTGCACGGTCAGTCAAATGCGCGGTCTGTAACTTCGTGACATCAATTGGGGTAAGAGATATTTATATCTTACATATATGACGGATGATATAAAATTATTGAAGTAAGCAGATTTCCTAGTCAATAAATGGAATCAAAGACTAGCTAACCAAGGGCAGTGCTACATGAACCAAGAGAAAATATGCATAATTTCTGTTCAAAATGGTATAGTACAATATCAATTTTTGGGTGAGGCAAGGGACAGAATGGCTTCATCAAGTACAACACGAATGACTCTCAAGATTCAAAAACTATGTTTGCCTAGTAGGTAGATACCTTGGGTACATGGAAACGTAATGCGGACAAGGTATATCAAATCTCCAAAAATCGGTACCACATTGCTAATTCGGTCGGTTTCACTTCCAGTACTGCCAATACACGAGTACCCATAACAAAAAGAAAAAAAGATACGTATATACGCAAGTAGTTTCATTTCAATAACTTGTGACAACTCTGGGTCTAGAGTCTCACATTTTACATTTGAATTTCAGGCTTCGACAAGCACTACTGAACAAAAATTCAACCGCTAAAGAATCCTAATCGGCTAAGCCACGAGCGTCTCTGAACCAGCAGGGCATATTTCTATCTGCGTGTATAGAGTTATTTTTCCCTTGCGCGATAACGACTGATATATATATATACATATATATATATATCAACTGACTGATACATCTATATCAACCGACTGATAACATACTCTGAAAATCCCAGGTGGTTTTAATCAGCTGCGTGTATATACATACACATCAATCGGTCTACACTCTCATTTTCCTTCCATCATCTTCATCTATAAACCTTTCAATCACATTTCCCTCTATATATTTCTCCATTTTCATATTCCTCTTACCTTTCTACAAACCTTAGATCTTTAATGGCTCTTCCCAAAAAGTTAAGTCTTCATCTACGAGACGAGACATCAGAAGAATAGTTCGACAATCAAGCCCTCGCAAAAAAGATTAGACGTGCTCGAAGCATAAGGAAAAAAGGTGAAGCTCCGAGCCAAAGGGATGAGACTCTGAGCTAAGTGATGGAGACATTGAGCCAAGGTGGTGCTGCTTTAACTGAAAAATAGGTTTGTATAAAATGAACTGCGGGAAGGAAAATGACGAAGAAATAAGGGAGCACGAGACCGAGGCAAGAGGTTCAAAAGCACCACCTCCTTCCGAGAATGTACCTCAATTTGAGGCTCTATTCGTGCCTATTCCTCCTTCTCAACCTCTACAACCATTCGAATACGGTGTGGTAAATTTCATAACCATTGAAAATAAAAAATCCTTTTATTCTCGCTTTTCTATATTTACTATCGTTGCAGGTGATCCTATTGACGTTTCCTTTTTTGACGATTACAAAGACTCAATAATATGTATAAATCTGTTTAGGACACAAGGGTGGTCCTACTTGATGAGTCTATATGAAACGATATATCCGAACCTCATATGCACTTTCTATTCTAACTTTAAGGTCATGTACAATAGCAACATTATGGGATTCACATCTAGAGTTAGGGGAAAGAGTATTAAGTACTCGGTTAAGGACTTAATTCATACTTTCCAACTCGTAGACGCAGAAGTGTAAGGTGGTTTACTGCTTAACAAAGATAAGAAGAGTATGAAAGTACTCGGCGTTTCTTTTCAAAGAGTCTTAGACGACATTTACCAACTAAACATTTCGTTTTGCACTCGTTACGGTCTTAATACCGCTAAGTATCTTAAGCTTTAAGAGAAGATTATGCAACTTTTGATAGTTAAGAACATTCATCTACAATCGAGTAACAAAAACAACATCTCCTATCTTACAACCTTCATGCTATATGCCCTCAATCAAAACATTTTAATAGACATGCCTCGTATGATGATTGAATACATGAAAGATGGTCTTATGTGTCGGTATATGGTTCATGGGATGCTCTTACTGTCATCGTCCGAAAGGAAGGCATTGGCTTGTCGCCTGAAGAACCAATGATCCGACATGTAGGATTGATTGGAAACTTCAATTTCTATCAATTGGATATCAAATACGATAACGTGAATAAGGTGTGGTTGTGGAAAGGTCTTCAAGTCTGGACCAAATATTAATCTGCCTAGGACCAATGTTGACACATTCAAATGCGTATATAGAACTGCAACGTCCTCTGCTGCCTCCACTTCTTCCGAACCAGGGGAACCAAAATTTGCTTCTTCTACTTCATCTTCTTCTACTTCTTCCTGCTTTTCAAATCGCTCTAAAAAATCTATCAAATCTCTTATTCGTAAACTTTTCAAATACGTTTGTGATACTTCAACTTCCCTTCATCGAGGAATTAGCCTCATTCATCGAAAGCAAGAGCGTCTTACTCACTTAAAAAAGCTCATCCCGAACTCAAGGATTCCGATGGCGACAATCAATGGATTGACCTTTCCATTCATATCCCCAAAGATTTTGAAGACAATGAAGACACATTCATCCATGATGAATCTACCAGTAGCGATGAGTAACTATTCTTAATTATACCAAAGTGGGAGTATTACGGGTTTTAAAGACGATTTTGAAGATTGTTAAGGGAGTGGAGTATATGGTTAAGGGGGAATGTAGAGGAGTGTTTTGTTTTTGTTGTGGTTAGGAGTATTTATTTTATTTGTTTTTGTATTTATTATGACTTTGAGTTATGGTTGATTATAGTTAAAGTTGTTCATTTTTTGTTATGGTTAATTATGTTAATATTCAAAGTATATTTATTCATTTTGATAATGCATTTTTATATTGCCTTCGTTTTCAGGTTAAATGTGCTAATTGCATATATTTTTGGGTTAAACATACCCATTGTATACATGTTTAGGTTAAATGTGCCCATATTATTAATTCATAAACAATGCATATATTGAGGGGGAGCATTAGCAAATAATGTTATATTCAAAAAGTTGTCAACATCGAAAAGGGGAGATCGTTGAACCAAAATATGATTAAAATAATTTTTGAGTTTTGATGATGCGATTTATAAGATAATAATATTTGATTTATGCTCACGTTTAAATGACTAATTGTGTGTTAAGTTTTGAATCTTGTAAATGTATCAATTGATACATAGCATTCATAAGTTCAAAGGCAAAATATCACAAGTTTACTCGGTATAGCAGCCGGTCTATATGACCACATCAACCGCTTAATATTTGACAACCGGTCGTGAAGACTCTGTTGGGTTCCAGTGGACTTTAGAACTTTGATAACAGCCGATCTTTATAAATGTAACAAACAATTGATAATGTATAAGCCAGTCGTGAAGACCTCAACAGGGTTTCAGTGGATTTTAAGATACTGATAACAAACGATCTTTATAAAAGTATCAATCGACTGATAATGTATAAGCCGGTCGAGTAGACCTCAGCCGAGTTTCAGTAGAAATTGGAATTTTGATAGCAATCAATCTATATAAAGATATCAATCGGCTAATATATATCAACCGGCTCTTAAGAGGATATCAACCGGTTGTCACTTGCAATTTCAAACTATAACAATTAGTTTTGAACAAGGATAAACTTATTTATTCTAACTCTCAACGGCCATAAACGGCAACCCTATCCCAAGGCACATAAAAGGGGGTTCAAATGAGATGTTCAAGCTAGTGATTTCAAGGGCAATCTACCTTTAATCCATAAAAATAAAAATCAAGCATTCAAGAAAAGCTCAAAACTCATTTCATATATTTGAGCATGTTCGACACTCATACTCTTTAATTTCTTAACCTTTTGAGTGTGTTAGGTTATTCTAAGTGAGATTATATTCTTTGTAATTCTATGTATTAGAGTGAATAAAAAATTCAAGAATCGCAACTTTTATTCCACGTTGATTTTGTGTAAAGGTTTGCTCCAAGGTTTGAGAGGTATTTCAAGCGGAGTGATTAGCACCTGATAAGCTAATTATGTTTTGTTTCATTGGTAATAACGGAATCTCAAGCGTTTGGTATTGCGAGAGTGGACGCAGGGGATCAAGAAAGATTTATGGTCGAACCACTATAAACGAGTTTGCATTTCTCTCTTGCTGGCTCATTTTAATTTTAAGTGTAATTATTATTATTTTTGTAATTCTTCATATAAATTTTTAAATCTCAATTCACCAATCTATTTTAATTTGCCTACGAGCCAATAGCGGCCCTACAAGAAATTCTGGCTACACATCCTCGGAGAAATGTAAGGAAATTACTAGTACAAGTCGTGATTTTAATAATAGCTTTTGTTTTAGGCATAATTATATACGTAAAGTTATATGAATCGGAATCATTTTTGTTTTTTGAGGGACAAGGTTTATGTGGGTGACAGAGGGAGCCAGCTATCTAAGTGGAAAACCAACGTGACTTTTCGTGGGGATCACGAACATTACAACTTTAATTTATTAGCATTATATATGCAAAACCATATATTATATACGAAAGTTCGAAATAATGGCATATTTTCCTTAATGACTTTCAATCACACAAAAGCATGTGATGAACGTGTTTACTTGTTATTTTATTGGAATGTAATTGACGTTCTTTTTATCATTACCATGTTTAAGAAACTAATTTAAAAACTAGTGGGCCTAATTATTGTATTTAAATAAAAAAAAATGGTGAATCGAAGTGAAATATATATATTTACAATGAAGGAATCTACACTGTAATTTCCTGTCATTTTTCTTTTTGTTACTGTGTCACTCTGTAGAATTGGACATAAAAAATAACCTCCTAAATGTCAAATATTAATTGTAGGTGATTTTACAATGGGGTGGAACTTGCTCATCTATAGGTAGGAGGCATATTAATTGGCATATCGAAAATGGGCAGGGCATAACTTCACTGATTTCTGAATTTTTAATATTGTTTATTTATAAAATTATAAATTTTTTTATGACTCCTTTTACACTAGTCCTCTGAAAAAGAAGAAGAAAATAACCATTATATCCAACTATTATACTTGGGTTCCTTGCCCAAAAATCTCTCATCGGCTATTGGGCATATTCACTTATCGTTTTCACAATTTCAAATGAGTGAATGCCCAGAAATTTCAATTGAATAACAATATTGTGAAAAATGTTGAGTTGTTTAACTTTTTATTTCGATATTATCTTATAAAAAAATTGAAAAATACTGCATGTAATGACTCAGAAAATGTGTCAAGTTGGCATGAGTTGGTTTGGGAAAATAATGAATTGAGTTGACATTGTCTAATAACATCTTAAAATTCAACTTAAAAATTTTTTCATCTCCTTCGAGATAAGGCTTAATAGGGTTAGATCATTTCATAACCTTCTTTAATGTTCGGGAGTGAACAATAATGTCAATTTTATTCAAGAAGTATTCTACTATATCTATTTCTCTATCGATTTTATAAAGTTATGTGAGTGTTCTATCAGCAATTTGAATGACTTAAAAACTGGCTTAATTCCTCAAATCAAGGTTGTGTGTCACGGGACGCTGGGCCGACCCGGGCCGCCAAAAAATGCACCCGGGACTTTTGCCTAGTAGTTAGGAAATCATTTTAATCTTATTTTCATTTTTCTGTAATTTTTTTATATTTTATTTTGGCAATTATGATTACTCAAATATTGTTAATGTCCACTCCTAGCACACCGAGAATGACCTATAATGTGTATATATAGGAGAGCAGTGATAAAGCTTGCATTTCTTAACAAGTGTGGCCATTTTAGATATGTGTTAACTCTTGACATCTACAAACTTATAAATATTGTTATCATACACACTTATAAATATTGTTATCATTAATAAAATAATGACTTATTTTTATATTGTATGTGCCTTCAATATGACTTGATGCGTTAGTTTCATTCGGTTGCCGTTGAGATTGGTGGATTTTATAAATAGACATGTCAACTGTCACTCCTTGATAGGTGGTATCAAAGCATTCAAAAGTTTCGTTGGTATTCGGAAATTGAAAAGATGGTAAACCCAACTGTAATCCAAAGAGTTCAGCTATTGGAAGATGGGGTTGAAATTTTGGAATAGAGGACTCAAGAGATTTAGCACCTAGCACCTCGATTTGTGTCACCTGGAGGTCGCTCAACGGGAAACCTTGCGGTTGAAGCACTGCAGAGAGAAGTGATTACACTACAGAAGGATCTAGAGGATATGGATAACTGTATTCGTGTCCTTAACTTATTGGTTGCTACAGGTGGTGATAACAATGGGGGCGAAGGCCCTAGCAATAGAGACTCCATGTTTACGAGAACAACAGGGGTACTTCGACTGTGGGTGCCTAAACCCATATCCTTTAATGGCGCCCGTGATGGCAAATAGCTTGAAAATTTCTTGTTCGACATGGAAAAATACTTTCGTTCCTCAAGAATTGACGATAAGCAAAAGGTTACGTTTGCCACCATGTTCTTGGGTGATGATGCCAAGTTGTGGTGGAAAACCAAATATGATGACATTCAACAAAGATTGTATGAGATCAATACTTGGGAGGAGCTAAAACGGGAGCTCAAAGTGCAATTCTTTCTAGAAAATGTTAAGTATAATGCTAGGAAAGCTATATGCAACTTGACCCATACCAAGAATATTCAAGATTATGTTCGACAATTCTCAGCACTAATGTTGGATGTAAGGGACATGTCGGAGAATGATAAGTCATTCCATTTCCTTAAATGAGTGAAGCCTTGGGCTAGAATGGAATTGAAACACTTGAAGGTAAAAGACTTGTCAAGCGCACAAGCGGTAGCAAACTGTCTTGTGGACTACGCCTCTGAGCTACATAGGGTCACGGACTGTCCTCATAGAAAAGCCTTGAACGCCCTTAATGTTATGGCAAGCTAAAGCAAAGAAGAATCATCGGATGGAAGTAATAGTGAAGAAGAAAAGGCAAGAACTAGACTTGGTATAAAGTCCAAGAGCAACTCAAAATTGGGACCGAAGACTAGATCATAAGTGAGAGCATTCCACATAGTGAATGCAATGAAGAAGTACGTACCCAAAGTTGTACTCAAAAAGAAAACTAATGTGGCTAATAGTAAGCCCCGAAGAATTGAGAAAAAGGAAGAAAAGCAGGATCAGAATAGAAAGGATAGGCAACCCAACAAATGGTTGATGTTCGTGAATATTAGGTTCAATGGAAAGCCCCTCTAGGCCCTTGTTGACACGGGTGCCACACACAACTTTGTAGCTGGTATGAAAGTGGAAAGTTTGAAACTTTTGTTGGAGAAAGATTCGAGCCATATCAAGGATGTCAACTCGGAGGCTTAATCCATTGTTGAGATTGCAAAATCTATTCCTATCAAGATTGGTTCGTTCGAGGGGCGAACGAACTTTACAGCAGTACAGATGGATGACTTTCAAGCTATTCTTGGGCTTGAATTCTCGAGGGATACCATGACAGCAGTCATGCCTCACAACAATATGAAATATCTTATGGGAGATAAGCCATGTCTCATTCCGGCAATGGCCACTAATGATTAAGAAAAATTCACATCTGCGATGCAGTTGGAAAAATGAGTCAAGAGGCACGAGCCGATGTGGGTAGTTGCCTTAAAAATGGATGAGTTCTTAAAAGTAGAACCGATCCCATAGTCCATTGAGAAGGTCTTGAAGAAGTTTCAAGACGTAATGCTAGAGGAGCTCCTAAATTTTCTTCCTTTTAAAAAAAGGACTGATCACGAGATTGAGTTAGTGCCAAGGGCAAAACCGTCTACACGAGCATCGTATCACATGACATTTCCAGATATGAATGAACTCTGGAAACATTTGGCCAAGTTAATTGAGGCAAGATACATCCCACCTTTTAAAGCACTTTATGAAGAACCTTTGTTGTTCCAAAAGAAACATAATGGCAACTTACGGATGTACATTGACTACAATGTACTCAACAAAGTCACTGTAAAGAACAAGTACCCAATACTGCTGATTGTTGACTCTTTTGACCAATTGAGTTAAGATAGACACTTCTTGATGTTAGACTTAAGGTTTGACTACCATCAAGTGCGAAACAAAGAAGGGGATAAGCCTAAAATGACCTATGTCACTCGATACGGGTCTTTCGAGTTCCTAGTGATGTCTTTCAGCTCACAAATGCGCTAGCAACATTTTGTACTTTGATGAATGAGATATTCCTAGAGTATTTAGATTAGTCCATGGTGGTGTACCTTGATAATATTGTTGTATATAGCTCTACGATAGAGGAACACGCGGAACACTTGAAGTTAGTCTTCCAAAGGCTAAGGGAGAACAAACTTTATGCGAAACTAGATAAATGCTCCTTTGTTCAAGAGCCTATCCAATTCTTGGGAAACATATTTGAACAAGGACATATTTGTATGGACAAGGAAAAGGTTTAATCAATCAAAGAGTAGAAACCACCAACAGGGGTGTCAGAGTTGAGATATTTCTTGGGATTGGCCAATTACTACCAACGTTTTGTACAGAGCTACTCAAGAATTGTTGCTCCTTTGACTAAGCTGCTAAAGAAGAACCAAGAATGGTCCTAGGTGGATAAGTGCTGGTAGGCTTTTGATATGTTGAAGTGAGTCATATTCAATAACCCAGTCTTGGCTCTACTTGACATAGGAAAGCCATTTGACGTGCAAACAGATGCGCATGACTGCGCACTTAGGGGCGTTATATTGCAAGATAGGCATCTGGTGTCCTATAAAAGTTGCAAACTAAAGGACGTCGAACGAAGGTACACAGCCCATGAGAAAAAAGCTTTTGGTTGTGACCCACTGTCTCTGTGTGTTAAGGCATTATCTTTTAGGAAGAAGTTTTGTAATTAAGGTTGACAACACTGATGTGAGTCATTTCTTATCACAACTGAAACTTAATGCAAGGCAAGCAAGATGATAGGATAAATTGGTTGAGTTCGATATTATGTTGGAGTATAAAGCAGAAGCTACTGACCACGTAGCAAATGCTCTAAGCAGCAAAGCATTGCTTGTGTCATATCGAAAAGTCAATCCCATGTGGATACCATTAACGGGATTGCTTGACCGCATCTGTGCTCACTATATCCAGTAGCCAAAAACCTTGTCAACCTTGTCAAAGAGGGCAAAGCACATCGATTTTGGTTGCAAGATGACTGCTTTTTATCCAAGGGCAACATCATATTTGTTCCAAAAGTCGATAGGCTTAGAAGGGCACTACTGACAGAGTGACATGATACTCAATAGGCAGGACATCCAGTCCGAAAAAACCCTTGCTTTATTAGAGTAAGGATATTATTGGCCTCACATGTAGAATGATATGGAAGAATATATTCGCACGTGTTTAATTTGTCAGCAGAATAAGCCGGAATATTGTAAGCCAATAAGTTTACTAAAGCTACTTCCCCAACCTTCAAGACTGTGGGAAAGTATTTCACTGGATTTCATTTCAATCGGCCCAAGGTAGCAGAGACGACCACAATCATCACGATTATTGACAGGTTCTCCAAATATACAACCTTTGTCCCTGTACCCAAGTATACTTCAACAGAGGAGACCTTCAAGCTCTTTTTCAAACATATCGTTGAATAATAGGGCATGCCAAAGAACATTATTAGTGGCCGAGATTCATGCTTCATAGTGACCTTTTGGTTGGTATTATTCAAGCTTTTTAATTCACAACTTAATATGTCTTCGTGTTACCACCCAGAGATAGAAGGACAAACAAAGCGCTTTAATTTAATGTTGGAAGAGTACCTGCACCATTTCAATAACACAAATTAGCGTAACTAAGTACAACTCCTTGATGTTACTCAACTCTGTTTTAATGCCCAAAAGAGCGAATCCAGTAGGATGAGCCCTTTTAAGGTGATCACTGGCCATCAACCGCTTTACCTCACACAGTGGAAAGACCTTATGTTAGGAAATCCCCAAGAGCTTTTCAGTTCGCGAGATATTATCATAAATACTATAATATGGTGCATACCTATCTTAATAAGGCATCGCACAAATGAAGAAGTAGGAGGATAAGAAGCAGCGCCCTTTGGAATTCAAAATCGGAGATTTGGTTCTAATCAAGCTTTCATCTGAGCAACGCAAATTCATGCGAGGGCAAGATATAAGGCTTGTTCAGAAATATGAAGGGTCTGTTACTATCATCAAGAAGGTGGGAAAATATGCTTACAAGATCAATGCTTCCTTTTGGTTGAAGATCTATCTGGTCTTCCATGTTAGCTACCTTAAACCATATTATGTTGACATAGAAGACCCCACAAGAAATGTGTCAATCAGAGAAAAAATCATCACAAGAATCCATAAAAAGAGTATGGAAGATATCCTTGCAGATCGAATCACAGTCTCTTCAAAGAAGAAGCACAGAGAGTTTCTCGTGAAATGGAGGAGACTTGGGGATGATGAAGTTAGCTGGGAAAGGGAGTCAGGGTTGAGTACTTTTGCTAATCTAATTAGTGTCTACTTGAATCAAAAGTTGCCGAGGACGGCGACCAATCAAGTAGGGGAGAATGTCACGAGCCACTGGGATGACTCAGGTCACCAACCAATGCACCCGATACGTAGTAGTTAGGATATCTTTGTAATGAACTTTTTATTTTTCTGTAATTTTTT
>MKEJ01004118.1:0-38534 GCA_001753735.1 Embelia ribes
CTACCTCTATTTTAGAGTTTGAAGTGTATATATTAAAATTTAGAGAGTTAAAAATAGGTAAACTGGTGGAATGCCCTAATCAATGACAAAACATTATCCTAATTTCTACCTCTATTTTAGAGTTTGAAGTATATATATTAAAATTTAGAGAGTTAAAAATAGGAAATATGGTGGAATGCCCTAATCAGTGACAAAACATTATCCACATTTCTACTTATGTTTTATAGTAGCTCCATAATTAATCTATCCTGATTGATATTTGTGGTGCTTACAGCCCCAGCTTGAATTTCTATAAGTTAGGCCATACACGCCTCCATTGTGATTTGTAGTCATGAGTTCGTCAAATTGAAAACAATCGGCATGGAAACAGGGAAAATGCTCCCTCCCAGATCCACAATGCGCAATGCGGAACCTTTATGTACTGAGTTGTCCATATATATATATATATATATATATAAACAGAAAAAGAAATTTCATTTCAAATTCAAAATTATTCCAGAACAAGGGAAAAAACAAGGTGAAACTTAAACAAAATCCAAATTTTTTAAAGTAAAATTGAAATTTGGAAACCCTAACCTGAGCCATAGTCAAGCCTTTGGAGTCATGGGACTTGATAAGCTGGTCATACTGCTGCTTAATCTTCCTCTGAGTAACACTAGCCGATGTCGTAAATGGGTACACACAACCCTCCTCCTCCTCTTTCTTCTTCCCCTTCTTCCTCTTCCTCTTCTCACAATCCGACCCCTCCTCAACTGGGTCCGACCCGAACAACCCAACCCATGCCGAATGGGTCGGGTCTGGCTTCATGATAATTAAGTGCCCCGTTTTCTTAATCCTCTCAGGATCCAATTCCGACCCGTTTATAACCGCGTCGGACTCGATCGAATCAACCCAATTTGGGGAATCGGACTGGGGCAAATGGGTCGGCTCCGGTTTGACGATTAACGGGCTTTTGATTTGGTGCTCTGTTTTCTCACTATCCAAATCAACCGATCCCGACCCATTTGCAACCGGGTCGGACCCGAACGAATCGGCCCAGTGGAGGAGAGGGGATTGGGTCAAGTGGGTCGGGTCGGGTTCGGGCGTTAGTGGGTTTTTGATTTGGTGCTCTGTTTTATTAAGCCTCTTGTAAACAGAGTAGATGATGATGGAGAAGAGAGTTAGAGAGAGAGTGGAGAAGAGGATGAGAGAGAAACTGGTTTTGAACTCCATTGATGATAGAAATCCACCGATGCACAAGGATTTTAGGATTTTTGTTTCGGTAAATTACACTTTTTCCGCTATGAAGTTTCTGAATATTACAGAATACCCCTGATATTTATTACTTTGCACTGTCCCTCCTTGGGGTTGGGTTTTAATGTCCATTGCACTTTACTACCAAAGTTTATGGGGGCAAAGTGAGAGTCAATTTATTTATCATATTTGATCCATAAATTCCCAAAATAACCCTATGTCTTATAAACTTTCTATTCGTAAATGGAATAATAAATATACTCAGTATGATATGTAAAAATGCTTTGCCCTTCTTGGTCAATAAAATCACTAACAAGCACCAAATTATTGGCGCCTAAGTGTACGCATTATGGAATGAGTGGCTAGCTGGGATGGTGGTACGACTTTTTTATTTTATTGTTTTTTAGATAAATTATTTTGTATAATTATACATATTTACAAATATACAAGCTTTCCTACAAATATAGAAGGGTAAGATGGTCTTTTTCGTTATACAAAAGTATCATATTCAAAATTAAAAAAGAAAAACCGGGGAAAAGGAGGAGCAATTTCGTCTCTGCTCATGGAAAACATTAAAACAAACTTTTATCCTTGGTTGGGGAGAAAATGTAGTTTCCGATACCTTATGGGTATTATGAAATAGTCGGAAACCTTATGGTGCAAAGTGTAATTTATTCTTTTCTTTTTTGCTGCGAAAAGAAAAGAATATTTTGATTCTATCTAGATATAAAATAAAAGACATATAGAAAAGAAAACAAAAAGGAAAAGTGGCAGGTTCTAAAGATGAAGTGTTGGTGGTGGGAAGGTTCTCAATTCTTGTTTTTGTTTTTGGTTTTTCTCATTTGGAATTTTTTATATTTTTCAAATCAATAAAGTCGTTCGCCAATTTGGCTCCTTCATTACAACTCGTTAGAGTGGTTTCTCTAATTTAATGACTGTACGTTTCGAATTATCACGATCGTTCATAATAAATATGAATTTAGATCTTATGTGAAAACGCGATATAGCGATTTTCCTAATTTGACTCGTACCCTAAAACATGTAATATAATGATTTACCACAAAAACTTTCTTGGCTCGTACCTTAAAAACATGTTATAGCTGTTTCTAATTTGAAACTCGTTACAATAATTTACTTGAAACTCTAATTATTTTTTGTCAAGGTAAAAAGCTCATTTGGGATTAACGCATATTCTTTTTCTTACTGTTGAAGGAGCAATCTAAACATTGAGACCCCTACTTAAATATTTTAGATATATCCTTAAAAATCATACAGAACCTTGGCCAGTGTTAGATCATCTTCAATTTAGAAATTGCAATTTCAGTTTTAGAAAGCAATCTTATTACAAGAGTGTAAAAGTGAAAACAAATTCATCATGCCCAAGTCAATTATGTACGAGTAAAAAACTAAGAATAATTTTTCTTCTCAAACTTCTGGAGTGGAGAATACGATTTAGTTAGTTTTTCCAGCGGAATTTATAATTTAATTTTTCATCGCAGTAGTAAACAAGACAAACTATCTAGCTTTAACGTATGGTGGAAATAGAAGTCGTCGTGAGGAAGTAGCTGCATTGCAACTTCACAACGAACGATCACAAGTGTACTATAAGTATGTACAACCGAGTGTTTTAAATTGTATTTAAACTCGTAAATTAAGCAGGGAATTTTTCGCAGATTGAGATGCAATCTTTGTCCATCTGTTATACTACGATACTTGAATTACATTAACACGATAGAGGATTGTGTTGTAACTTGTAAGGACTCGGTACCGAGCAGTGGCTTAAAATTAGAGACAACCCCAATGTTAAGCGTTGTTAAGCAGCGTTAATAAATTACTGGGAAAATGATTTTTATACTGACAATCATGTACATAAATTGTTAAAAAAAAAAAAACGTATATTCCATGCATGATTTTTGGAATGGATATCATTCCTCAAAAAAATTTATTCAAACAAATGAAAGCCAAGAGCTTACATCTCATAGAATACACTAAAACAACAGTATTATGCACATGGATACATTTCCTACATCTCAATGTGCTTGCCAAGCTCTTATATATAACAACTTGTATGCATATATGTACATAGGACTTCATAATCATCAGAATTTTGTATGGGCTTCGAACCAAATGGTGTGTCGTATTCCCTACGACTTCACCCTGGCAATGCCAAAACAAATGGTACCTGTGATTTTTCGGAAACAGATGCGGTAAAAAAATACTTCTCAATTTGTATGAATATGTGGTATGTTTTCGAAATCAACTGCAAATGGCTTCTACTGAGAGTTTCTTCATGACATTGGGACATGGATCCCCTCCAAATGCTTCTGGTGTTACCGGTACCGTGCATGATTGTTGCCCGATGCAATACTGCATAAAAAAAAAAATAAATAAATAAATAAATCGATCATTTAGTTCCCCGAGTATCGGTCTTGTATGTCCAACATACTATTTAGCTAAGACGGCATACAAATCAATGAATATAAGATACCGTTAAACTTCAAAAAGATTTTGGGTATTCTAATTTTTGAACTGCATAATATTAATCTTGGCGTTTTCGCTAAAGCAAAGTCAGGATATATATACAAGTTGTAAAAACTTACAACTGTTTGGCCCAAGCATGTAAATATTTCTGTTTCCAAGTATAAATGCATCGATTGCAATGTTTAATATACCTTTTCAAAGACATCGTACGAGTGATGAGCATGACAACTCCCCTCTCGGAAGCTTCCGCAGCCCCCTTCGGGTGTTCCAAAGCTAGCAAACTTTATCGAAGTCATCTTCTGACCAGCAGCACACGAGAGGTGGGCCTTAGGCCTAAGGGGTTTGCTAACTTTACCAGAGGCTTGCATTTGATAATTCACCAAACTTGGTTGCCACTCGTATATATCTGCGCATACACTGTATATCTCTCGTTTCACCAACGATATCTCATACGGGTTTCCTCCCAACTCTTCAAACACGACCAACAAATTCCCAGTAGGACGAAGCCAAGACCGAGGAACATGATACCTGATAATACCATGCATAATTATTCTATTTCATTTTTGTGGTGAAATCAAACTAGTATGGTAACGACTTAAGTTTTCAAAAGTTCATTAGCTTACCATATTTGCGAAGGCTCTCCACATTTACTTAGGCATTTCTTCTCATCAAACCAACCGGCATAACTACAAGTACTACAAGAACCCGTAGCTTTGTATGCAGGCCAGTGTCGTCCTACACTTTCGCCGTTAATCCATACTTGACCTTTACCCATACTGCTCATATCCAAAGCCAAAGGCTCGTCTCCAGCTGGGGCATTGAAAATACTCTGAAATAAAAAACACGAAATAATCACAACCGCAAGGTCTAAGGACTAAAGCATCAAGACTTCACAAATTTTTACTCACGTTTAAGTACTCACCTTGTACCACGTGAGCGGTTGTTTTTGGGAAACCAAAGAACCTTCAACCCACTCAACAGAGGAGCTTCCACTAAGCGAATGAAGACTCAATTGTTCTCCTTTTAGGCCAATCTAATCAGAGGCGTAAAAGCTTAAGCAATTAGAGAAACGAGAGCAATTATCGAGAAGAATTAGCTATACAACATACCTTGTAAGTCCACTTTTGCCAAGATAGATCTCTCCTTCCCTCGTTGAGACCATCCAATGAAACCGGACCAAGAACTCCCGCATTCCACGTCTCAAAATGTGGACCTATGTTCTGTTTCCATAAAGAAAGGGAAAAAAAAAAAAAAGAAAAAGAAAACTTAATATTGGTTTACCACTAAATATTAGAAAAAAAGGAACTACTGGTCTGCTTGTTTAGTAAATTTAGAAGGGATTTATCAATTCCACAATTTCAGAAGTACAGGTAGAAAACCTTTTTAGCGGCGAATCTGCTTAGTAATGATTTAAAATATGCCTAAATATTTGACCACATCGTACATTCAGAGAAACAGATCGTACCGGAAGACCAACAGCAATGCTCAGCAGCGCGATTTTGTTTACACCAGCTCGAAGGTTTACACCTTCACTAAAAGTTAATTTCGGGTGATCTAAGCTTCCATAGGCAGTTCCTGCAAAAAAGTTATATGTCCTTCTCAATTTAGAGTACAGTTTTGGAAACATGAAACACCAAAACTACATGTCCATGCGTAACCCGAGCAGCGCACCTGATAATTGGCCGTTGATGAAAACATGTAGAGCATGCCCAGCTGAAAAGACTGTGAGAACCGGGTACTTTCCACTCCTCAAAAATCCTTCATTAGAACCAATCTTCACACTGAAGGTTCAAATGAAAATGACAGATTACGCAAAAACAAATTATTAATCACTTTTTAAAATCATTACATCTATGAAAATAATTAAGAAATGTGAATTTAAGATATAGACTTACTCTGTCATGTACCATAAATAATCAGAAACGTCCCTCGTAGTATTTATTTGCTCCAACAATCCCGTCATTGTAAAAGTATTGTCATCATAAGAGGCTAATGGCTCTTCATTATATGAATGCCAATAGAATCCTACGTCGTAAACCACAGGTGTCATCTTCATGATAGCACTTTGAGCTCCCAACTGCACATACAATATTTCTTCTTCGTCAATACATCGTTAGAAAGAAAAGACAAAATAAAACCTTAATTTCTCACCCTTGCAGTGTTGAAAACGGTGTGCTTGCAATCGGGAAGAATGCTGATCGACCAAGGAGGTAAATCGTAATGCATGTTTCCAAAAGTGACTTTTGCATAGGACCTCGAGTTGTAGTTTGCTAAGAATGCTGAACAAGCCCCTGATTTTGCATTGAATACATGGGCCTGCAAATACAGTCAAAAGAAGGAGAATGAATTTAATTTGGTTACATTTTGCTTCAAAACTTAGTTGCGGAAACAGGTTTTCGAGTAATTTGTTTCTGAAAGCACCAAATTTAAGAAACTTATAAGAATGCTGTCCCCATGAAAACAGTAATAAAGCAACCATGTTGCACCGAGTTCCAATGTTCTCCAAAAAATCCAAAACAAAAGAAACTTTAAACAGAAACCTGAAACTTAGAAAACACAGCCTATCATTCCTTTAGTTTCTACTGAACTGAAATAATATTTTTCGAGGAGAAAATGGGATTAGTCTAACCTCTTGATAGTTTCCAAGAGAAATCGTTGTGGGATCTGAAGATACCAGAGCTGGCTCACACAGTTTTATTGCTCTATGGAGATCTTTCAAATGGCCCCATTTAGGTTGCCTCAATAGCCCTACAAGAGAACATGAACACTCGTAAAGTTTACTCACGAATCTATGATCTTGAAATACATAAAACTACAACGTGTTTTCTCATAAGACAAGGGTGAAGAAATAGCAAGGAAAACAAAATATCTACGTGTCGACAAAGAAATGTGCCTTTTGTGTAGAAAATGGCTGTGCCTTCTAGAATTTAGATGTTCTAGAAACAAGCTCACATGTTCTTTTTGTTGATGGCAAAATCAATAGACGAAAAACTACAAATATCAGCTTTCTGTTACTCTTTAGTAAAACTTACGTTGCCTCTTATCAACAAAAAAAAAAATGTCCTATCTACAAAACTTGCTGATGTGGAGGTCAGCTTATGGTAACAACTAGGCTATGATCTCAGTAGTATATTCCTGTTACGCACCCGCCATATCTTCTTCAAATTTTTAACAATAATAAAAAATTGCAGAATAACAATTAAGAATTCGTCGAGCAAATTGATATACTAAAACGTATGAATAAGAACTTTGAAAACATTTGGCAATCTTTAACACTTACCATATTCATCAAGAGGAGCATCATAATCATAACTAGTCGCGATAAAAGGGCCACCAGCTGTCCTGCCAAAATTTGTTCCTCCATGATACTACAAGTGCAAAACCACAAAAATTTTAGCTACACTGACTTACGGTTAGATTCTTGTGTACGCAATACAACAACAACAAATAATAATAATAATAATATACGCACCATATAGTAGTTTATGAATGATCCACCCTTTTGTACAAATCTTGCCACTGAAAATGCTATATCCTCTGCAGGGCGATAGGGAACTGCTCCCCCAAATTCAGTAAACCTGACAAGTTACATAACATATTATTAAGTCGAAAATAGAATTTACTTTAGATAGCAGTATATATGATGTGATAACAAAAAGATAGAATGGGTATTCACCATCCGGTCCATGCTTCGGTCCACATCTTGGGTTTGTAAGCTTTGTTAGGAGAGAAGTAATCGCAATAAAAACCATTGCAAGCATTTATCTGTGTATGATAAGAACTGTTATTAGGTATATAACCAATACAACACAATCATAACCAGAAAAAGGATTTATTTCCGAACCTAGGTCTATACGATTTACTTAATATTAAATACCCTCTTGGTCTAATAATTCAAACACTATCATACTTCTCAAAACGAGGAAACAGAAACAGATACAGTTATAACTAACAAGGAAACATCATCATCGGTACAACAAACAAAAACAGCAATAACTGAAAGGTGCGGGAAACAGAAAACTTGAGCCATGTGGAGGAACGATGCTATCCCATCGAAAAAATAGACACTACACTATTTCATTGCAACTCGGACTAAGTATTAGAATTACAATATTATTAATGATAGTATTTCTTAAGAAAACACAAGTAGATTATGAAGTTAATGCATTTTTCGTTTTAGAAAGAAAATTTTAGTTGATGTACCCTTACCAATGTAATCAAAATGGAAATGTAATGCAATATATGCATATTAAGCATATACTTACAATGGGGTCAGGAGCATCGTCTTGTTTGCACATAACCCATGGGACACCGGTACCTTGAGCCACGGCCATTTGAGCAGCCCATTTGGTGTATGCTTTACCCGGAGTACCCAATTCATATTCCATAGGCCCGTATTCATTCTCAATCTGTTTCATACAATTTTTTCAATTTTAACTATATGTAGAAATTCACCGGAAAATGGAAAGGACTGAAGGTGAGTTTCGGAAACTACCTGAGATAGAATTATTGGACCACCTTGAGATTGGAATAGACTCTCGGCTTTCATCATATTTACAATCTTCGTCGTGAACTTTTGCATTTGAGCCTTCAAGATGTACATTTAGATACTATATAAATTTAGTATTTTTACAATCCTAGAATTTTAATAGTAATAATAGAAATTGAAACATAGCCCATATTCCCAACCTTGAAGGGCCCATTGTCTGTCCTGAAACTGATACCAGGAACATATTTCAGCCAAACAGGAAATCCCCTGAAATAAAAATGTAAAAATACAGGAAAAACATATAAGTGCTCAGAAACACAATTTTTTAAATCATTTTCCAGAAAAAAAAAACTTTAATAATTACCCAAAATTCCATTCAGCACAAACATAGGGACCAATCCTAAGATGAACATAGAGACCTGCTTGCTGGACTGTCTTAATAAATTTCACCAAATCATATCTCCCCCCAAAATAGTACTACAAACATAAAAAGCACAAAAATTTATTACTTGGCCATAAATATAAATAAAAGTCCATGTCAATAAAATTCTTCTTTTCGAAAATAAAAAAGGATGGAAAATAAATTACTTTTCCAGGTTGAGGCTCATGTCCATTCCAGAAAACATAGGTCTGGATAACATCCAATCCCCCTTCTTTAGCCTTCTGAATAAGATCTGGCCACATCTGTAAAAACAAAAAAATATCCATTTACCAAAATCAATAATATATATTAAGAGCATTCACACCAGTCTGTCTGTCTTTGTAAAAATTCATTTCTATGATAAAAGTCAATATGTTAAAAAATTCCAAGCACCAGTCTTTCTACACATTTTCTTAAAATTATTTTAATAATCAGTATCTTTTCTCCTAATCTTAATTAGGGTTTCATACTTTTGTAGAAAAAAGAAATAAATCAAATAAATGCTAATGAATAGAAGATTTCCAACTCAGAAATTTGTGGCAACAGTTCTGCTCAAATTTCTAGAGAGATGAGAACTGGAGTAGGACATTTCTAATCCAAGATTTCTCATTTAAGAAAATAAACGAGAGAAATCTCGCATTTCAAAAAAAAAAAAAGGGTGTAATGCTGTAACAAAACACAAAAAAAATGATTCCAAAAACACATTTGGGAAAAAGAAAGATATATATACCTCAGGGGTGCTACGTGGGTAGTGAATAGATCCAGATAAAAGGATCTTCCTTTGGCCATTGATGACAATTGCTCTGCTATCATATGATACAGAGGCTACACAATGAGACACCAATGAAGAACAAAATAATAATAATAATAATAAAATCCTCAAAAACATTCTAATTTTTGAACCCATATTTGGAGCCTAAACAAAGCAATGCCCTTTTTGTTTTTTGGTTCCTCAAACACTTTGAAAACTTTTATTCTTTACTTCTTTTAATCAGAGAGAAAGACTGAGCAGAGAAGAAAGGGGGGTAAAGAAATCCAGAGGGGATTTATTTATTTCTTTTTTTCTCTTTTATTATTATTTTGTTGAGAGAAGGAAAAAAAAAATGTGACTTTTACTGATCGGACTGTGATAAGTGGGAAAAAGCAGAGGGGGCTTCGAGCTGCTTTTAAAGGGGTGGGAGTGGGTCCCACGTAAGTACGGGACCCACTCCTGGGTTTGCGTTCCTCATCCAAACGCGGAGTTTCTCAGCTTTCATCCACTAAATACTTTTTTTCTTTTTTTTTATTATTATTATGATTTATATATATGATAATTAGCTAAATACTTTTTTTAAAAAAATGAGGATAAAAGGAAATTTTTGAGGCGGGGTTTTGTTGTAAAAATATTAATCATTGTGCATGTCTGTTCACCTCGATTTGCTGAGATAATAAATTTATAAGGCACAATATTACCTCTTGGTAATGCGATATGGGAAGTTGATGCGCGTGACTGACAAGCAGTATTTGTTATACAATTTTCGACAGCTGGATGCATGCTCAACTGCTGCGATTTAATACTTTAAAATTTTAAAAATAAGAAATAATTTTTTATATTAAATTGCAACTGTCAAATGTGCATCTAACGGCCGGAAGCTGCATAATATGGACTACTTCTCAATTATACGCTGCAACTTACCATCTTCCCTTAATAAACCTTCGGTTTTCTATTGATAGTCATTTATTCGTTTATATTCGTAAGAAACATTATATGTTTATCATTTATCATTTATTTTATATTCCATCCATCCCATTTTTATTGTCCATTACGAGGTATCTAAATTTTTATATTAACAAATAATAAATGAGTTTAACTATTTTAATTTATTAGTTACTTCCATATTTACCCTTATCACAATTAATAAATGACATAAGAATTATAAATATTAAGTTATATAAAGTACATTAAATGGGAATAACTTAAAAAATTGTAAATTCTTATATATTTGTTATTAAAAAATATATAAAACTTTTAAATATATTCCAAAATAATAAAAGTGACTAAATAAATTGAAACTGCCACCAAATCAGCGCGGACTGAGATTTGTAGAAAAGGAATCCCAAGTCTTTGGTTCCATGTAGGGAGGCTTTATTTATTTTATTTATTTTTTTGGAAAGAAACAGTTATGGTATTCGTCAAATTATTTTTAATTTACATATAAATTATATATAAACTTTAGAAGTCTTACTACCGCCGATGCTCTCCATGGCAATAAATGTAATTATTTAGGGCCTAAATAATATTGGTTTCGTTAGTAATCACTAAAGCAAAATTCTTAAGCATCCTTTAGTACACAAGATGTCTCATAGTACGTAACAATTTTTCTATTTCTTACGCTATGAAGGTTTGAATAATCCTTTACCATAAATAAATCTATAAATTCTAGCGTACATAATAGTTTTTAAATAAAAAAGTTAATTTATTTTTTATTAATAAAAAATCGAATACAATCAGATTAAAATTTTTAATTTATTGAATCAAAAATAACAAATAAATTTAAAATAAAATTTGAGCAATCTTAATCAAATAAGCTATAAAATTAAAATTTACAAATTAAAACCAAACAAGTCATTCAATATAATTTTTATTTATATTTAATAGTAAAGATACAAGTTAAAGTTCTGTTTGGGTGTTGTGACCAAAGCCAATTATAGCATGGACAAAGATTCTCTAAGCAATCAATCGCCCCCATGCGGTTGTTTTTCCTCAGTTTATTTAGCCAATAATAAATAAGTAAAAGCAACTTTTATTTGTTTATTAGTATGATAATTAAGCGCTTAAAAAAATTGACCAATTTCCGTGGCAATTCGTAACTTTCCGTACATTGAGAGCTAAGGGCGCGTTTGGTTGCACCTATCTTGGAAATCCCAACTTTCTACTAGTCTGTTATTAGTTCAGAGCTTTGAAATTCGAAATCTGTGTTTTGTCACGGGTTAGGTTTATCATATTTTGCATTAAAAAAAATGTATATAAAAATTATGGAGTAATATTCTAGCACCGTTTCGATTGTGTATTTGTTTTGAAATAAAAAAATATGAAATTTGATTTTATTCATATAATTAGGTAGAAAATTTATATGTATATATGTCTGTTCATATGTAAAAAAAAAATACTATTAATATTATTGTATAAAATTATAATATATGCAAAATTTCTTCCCATCATGTTCAATAATAAATAAATGCACGAGAATTTTTTTTATATAATTGGATGTATAAAATGTTATTCAAATAATATTATTGTGTATTATAGTAGGGAGACCCAATTCCGATGGTCATGTGCACCGGTGCCATTAAATAGATTTTGTGCCACCATTATCCTTATTTAACATGTAATTTTAAGTTTAAATTGTATAATTAAATTTGAATTCAAATTTAACATGTAATTTTAAGTTTAAATAGATTCTGATAAAATGACTCTCCCGGTAGAGTATTTGCAAGAATAACATATTTTTAATATTTATTATAAAAATAACTTTTTTAAAGTGTAAATAATTTAAAATGCCATTTATTTCCTTTTCCTTTTTCCATATTTGTTTTTTCTCTCTCTCATTCCTCTCTTTCTCTCTATTTTCTCACTTTTTTTTTTTTTCCAAATCAATTAGAAAAGATAATAGATAATTGAAAAAAATATACGCTCTCTCTCTTTATATATGGATCTCAGTACTTCTTTCAAAATTTTAACAATATTATGTAATTTATTGATTTATTGATATTAAATTAAAAAAATATTAGTATTTAAACTATTTATCATAAAAATACGATGAATTTAGTAAGTTATAACCATTACTTGTCAATTGTTCTTCAATATTAAAGTTGAAGATTAGTAAAAAAATAATGAAAAAATCGTGAATAATAGTTCTTCAAGTTATTCACTAATTTTTCAAATTCTTCAAATTCGTGAAGAGTTAGAAGAATAGTTATTTCATATTTTAAATAATAGTTAGATATATAATTATTTCGTATTTTAAATAAACTTTTGAGAAATATTGATGTTTTTGTTTTCTAAAATATTAATTTCTGTAAAAAATGATTAAAAATATTAACTTTTCTCTAGCATTTTATTCTGTCTATTTTGTTTTTTTCACATGAAACTTTTTCCTATTTCAATTTGCACAACAGCATATTTCAATTATTGGTAAGTATGCACAATACAAGCATTTGTTTATGCAGTCCTACCTGTGTAATATAGTCAACGTGATATCTAATTGCCACTTTTGGTTTTACATGTACTTTTACATATGCCAATTCAAATTAAAATTGCACCATAATATAATGCAGCAACTAGGTCAGTAAATAGATTGGTCTTGAATTACGTCTACTTTAAATAATACACCCATTAGTTGCAAGGCAAAATTTTGCCACGTTTCTTTGTCTATTTTTTTTTTCCTTTTTATAGCTTTATTAAAAAATCTACCCCAAAAGTAAATTTAGGATTTCTTTAAGTGCAATTGTTTCAAATTAATTTAAACCTCTTTGTTGCAAACATTTTAATACAATTTTTTACAAACATATATAGCTTGAACGACTAATGTCTATTTATCCCGCATATAAGGAGAAGACTCGTATAGAATTTGTAGGTAGTCATGTGATCATCGTTGATTAGGGCCATCGTTAGAACCATTTTCCAATTAATTCCGGTTTAAAAAACACAGCCTAAGCTAATATTGCGATCAAATAGAGATCATATGTATAACTCACAGATACTATCCACTCCATAGCATCATTTTTTGTTGCAAAAAACACACACAAAAATAAAATAAATAATTATAAATAAATAAATAAAAGAAGAAAGCATTTGTTATTGAACGGTTAATTTTTTATTTCAAAATTCCCATTCCAATTATTCTTTTATTTTTTATTTATTTCAAAATTCTCATTCCAATTATATTTTTAACTTTCCATAGAGTGACAATTTTTTGTTTATGCCTCTTTTATTTTTCGGATAGCAGTTTATTTATTTCAAAATTTTCATTCCAAGTTCTTGAAAAACTCGTGAAAAACTTAAAAAACTCGTGAATCACTTGAACAATTCGTGAAAAAACTTGTGAAGATCTTGAATAATTCGAAGAACGTAAAGAACTTGAAAATTTGTTCTACACGATTTTTTCATTCCTTTTCATTGATCTTCAACTTTAATATTAAATAACAATTAACGAATAATTATTATAACTTATTAAATCCATGATATTCTTACTATAAATAGTTCAAATACTAATATTTTTTTTTAAATTTAACATCAATAAACCAATAAATCACATACCATTGTTACAAATTTGAAAAAAGTGTTGACATGTGTATATAAAGGCAAAGAGAGAAAGCATATGTTTTTTTTAATTATCTATCATCTTCTACAATTGATTTGAAAAAAGAAAGTGGTAAAATGGAAGGAGATAGAGAGGAGAGAGAAGAAAAAAGAAAACAAACCTGGAAAAAAAATGGTGGAAAAAATGAAAAAAAAAAGTGAAGGATATTTTAAGTTTTTTGCACCCAAAAATATTATTTTTGTAATAAATATTAAACATTAGTTATTATGGCAAATACCAGTACCACGAGAATCATTTTATCAAATTTCTCCACCGTCAGTCTCTTAAATTAAATTCATGAAATTTGGCTGCTTAAAATATACACAAATTAATGTACATCTATGCCTTTGAAAAACTCGTCAAACTAATACTTTTCAAGATTTATTATTATTTTTTCCCCCCAAATTCAACCACATGGACCCTATCGTATCATGCATGCACACCATTATTTTTTGTGCAGTACTCTGTTGAGAAATTTAAAATAAAATAGCAATTTTCCTTCTAGAAATGCACCAAACCCGGTTTAGAGCTTTGTGAACGGTGCCAAAAATTGGGGAATAATATAAAAGATGATGACATGAGTATTAATTGTGATCTAATTAAATATTAAGATAATCTAAGCCAATTCATAACCAATTGAGCTATTGTTTGGGACGCATCACCTAACAATAACATATGGTCATGTAGCTTCTTTAGTCATTAAACCTATCATAGAGGAGTAAAGTTTAGTTTAAATTATTAAACCATCAACAACTAATTTTTTTATCTTGGTTCCATGTAGTTTATTATGTTATAGTATCAAATAATTAGTTACATGGCGAAAGTATCTATATGAAAACAACTTGCAAACAACATTCACATTAGTCTTTCTATTGGTGTAATTTCTCTATTTTGATTTCTCAAATGAGAAATTCCGTGTTAAAAAAGTATTGTATTCATTTTTCTATTTTTTCTTGTTATTTAAAAACTTTATATAAATATTACAGTAGATTTCTCAATGTGATACAGTAGATATTTCAATTTAAAAATCTACTATCGACAATTTCTCTATTAAAAAGACATAATTTTTTAAAAATATATATAAAATCCTGGTTAAGATTTGAGAAAATATATATTTGTATTTGTATTTTATTAAATGATATATAACTATTAGTTCTGATGGAAATGCTCTAATCTTCTCCTATAGGTATGCATTGATTGGTTGCTAAACACCTACCATCTTCCTATTTTTATAAAAACTATTTCTATTATCAAATATATAACAACACTACCGGCATCGACTATTAAATTAGGCAATGCACATATTTATTTGTCACATTCCAAATTTTTCCATAAAAATTCGGGGAAGTGATGATTGTGACAAATAGAAATGAAGTAACCAAAATCATAAATCAACAATAATGAATATGAAAATAAGTACAATAACCATTCATATACAACAAAGTTGAATATGTACAAACCGTTCAATAATAACTACAGCCTCTATTGTAGCAACTGTAGTCCATCCACAATCTACATGTTCATATCGCGCTATTAGTCAGGGCTTCAAGAAGCCTTGAGAACCAAGTTTTATTTGAGCAAGGTTTTTGGCCAACGCCAACACCACACAAAAAAAAATTCAAGTTAAATGTTTTACAAAAATAAATATACATAACTACTTTGTTACAATATCCGACAACCAAAATATATATGTATGTAATAGTCTTGCTACGCTATCTTCAAGTCCATACTTATGCATGCTCATCCCTAACCTCCGAGCTTGTAAGCAATATCATATTTGATATACGAAAAAGAGAAAAGTATACAGATTATATGGCCAATTGGAACTAACTGTCCAGACGTTGGAGGATATGTTTGCTGCTTGCGTGCTTAATTTTGGCAAAAGTTGAGAAGATCATATAAGCTTGCTGAATTTGCTTACAATAACAACTTTCATGCATGCATCGAAATGACACCGTTTGATGCGTTGCATGAGAGACCATGTCGATCTCCAGTATGTTGGGCAAAGGTGGACGATTGAGTGTTGTTAGGTCCGGAGTTGGTCTAAAAGACAATTTGGAATGTTCAATTGATTAAGCAGTAGTTAGAGATGGCGCGAAGTCCTCACAAAAGTTATGCGAATGTACGAAGATGAACGTCGACATTCGACGTGGGGGAGCATGTATTTTTTAAAGTATATCTAAAAAAGGGGATTATGCGATTTGGAAATAAAGGAAAGCTTTAACTGTAATATATTGGTCATTTCCTTATTCTTGAGGCGGTGAGCGAAGTAGCGTATCGGTTGGCATTGCCACCTCAACTTGCGAAGGTTCGTCCGCTCTTTCACATATCCATGCTGAGAAAGTATATTCGGGATTCATCCATGTAATTGACTTCGATGATTTGTATGTGGAGGATGGTGCGTCGTATGTGCTTTGATCGATTCGTATCTTAGATTCAAATGAGCAAACTTTGCATCAGCGTAGTTTTCGTTTGGTTAAAGTGTTATAGAAGTATGACTCGAGCGAAGAAATGACGTGGGAGCGCGAGGTGGAGATGGTAGCAAACATCTGGAGTTATTCATCGATTCCAATACATTATTCTTTTGTGTAGTATGTACGAATTTCTGTGACGAAAATTCTTAACATGGGGAGGATGTATATCCCGAATATTCAAATAAATTTTTTGTTTTAATAATAATATTAAGCATTGCATTATAATATTATTATTGCGTGGTATACGTTGAGTATATGGTTATGTATGGTGCGTTGTGTTTAATCGCGTAGTGGTGGTGACGTTTACAACTATGCATTGTTGTTTTTATAATGTGATATTTGTTGTCGCTTCGACAGAATTGCATAAGATTCAACTTGCCCGAAAGTTATCAGACACTTCTATTAGGGTCTATGAGCGATTCCGAAATTTTTTGGATGTTTTCGGCCCAGTAGCTCTGACCGATGCAAACACTTTTGGATAGATCCAACTTGTCAGATCGATTGATCTGAGCGTTGTTGGATCGATCCAACTTGTGTTGACTGACTTAAGTTACGTGAACCAAACACTTGTCTCATTTTATTTCTACTTTTGTATTTCCGAAATAGGAGAGAGAATAGGGTGTGGTGCCATTTTTAACCATTCTAAAAGCCCGATGTCATTTAGCATCGGGGCTCGAATCAAAATAAAAAAAGGAAAATCTTCATCCTCGTATCGTAAATATTATTTCTACGTAAGTTTTTCTTTCGTTCATTCCGTTTGTTTTGTCTCGATTTTCATCCATCTCTTGTACGCTAAAATTTATTTGATATTCTTGTTCCTCGTGAATAGTAAAATATCTTTATATCTTGTTATTTGGCGATTTGATATCTTTATAGTAAAAAATTAGTTTTGGGGCTTTTGCATAGAAAGTGTCAAAACGACTTCTAGTGCAATTAGAGATTCGGTAGTCAATAAATTTTAATATAAATTTAACGACTTTATCCGTATGTATAAGTGAATGGAACGCTAGGATGTGATGTGTTAATAGGTTGCAATTGGATATATTAGGTACGTCTAATAGGTGTAGAATATGTGTTGACCCCTTGACATGAATTTATACTTCACATAGGTGTAAAATGCGCATATGATCGTCCTGCAATGGCAGATAAATGCAATGTGAATGATGTAGATGTACATGTATTATTTTATTTTATTTTCGTTTCTATATTTTATTTGTTTCTTTTATTTTTCTTTATTTAAGAACTCACGTCCCCAAATTCCACTTAGATTTTCGGTGCATGACGTTATTAATATCCATCTCTTTTATTACAGGTTTCCTATAAAGTTATTTTTAGTGTAGAAGCTCGTGATCTCTTTTTTATACATGGTTGGTGTTCTGATCATGGTTTTTCTTATTGAACAATCATTTGATACCTAATAATAATATGATTCCTCTTTTTTATTTAATAAGGATGCAGATTTTCTATAGTGTGTGTGAAATTTTTTTACATACTTACATTCATAATTTGATAAATAAAAATATATATTAATTTTTATTTTTATATATTAACATTAATTTTTTTTCGTATATATCAATTCCTCAATGAAGATATTTAAAAAAAAAACATTTAATATTATGTCCTTTTTTCGGATACGATGCAGAAGAATTTTGTTTTTCTCTGAGTGTACAGAAACAAGAGAATACTGGCAACCCTTTTGCTGCATATGTTGTCGGAAGTCCTCTTTCTCAATATAACAATTTTTTTTTCATTATAATATATAAAAATTACTGTTGTTTTATCACATATTATTATAAAATCAGAACAAATTATTATTAATGTATTTTTATTTCAAAATAGTTATAATAAATTTATTTCTTATTTTTTATAATTTATTCTAAAAGCATAATAATAATTTAATACATTTTTTTTTTTTTTGGTATAATTTCCCGTAAAATGAATATTATATTGAGTTGGTTTGGTATGTTCTCAAAAGTCCTCAAGCTTCGTTGTAGTCACTTCGGATAATGGTATCTAACTGAAATTGAAAATCTTAACAAAGATATTTTGCTTTATATTTTAGGAAAAATAACATAGCAATTAAAATATAGAAAATGGTATTGCTCCCAATTTTAAAATTTGAAAACCGATATAAACTAAATGGAATAGTCTCTTATATACTCCTTCCATACACCAAAGTCCAATTTGTTTTTTCCTTTCCCTTGCATAAATCAAGTTAGTGCAATCCAGTGTCTAATCAAATATCCAATTTACTACTTGTTTGGTTGCAATTTTTTTTTTTTTGCGCTTTAAATCAAGTTGGTTAGTATTTTAGATGCCCAGCTTTTAAACTATATTTTTTTTTGTTTTTTCGTTCTCGAAAGGTTTAAATTTTAAGCAAAGAGTATTTCATTTTTTTTCATAATAAAAAAATAAGAGAATTTTTTGCTTATAAATTGCAACCAAATAAAAACTCAAGAAATTATTGCTTGTTCGATACTCGAAAATTGAGATAAGTGGAATTCACAAAATTTATTACCTCCCCTCTCGTTAAGTACAAGTCATATTATTATCTTGACCAAAAAAGCAACAAAAAGTAGATTGAGAATTATGAATTTTGGTTGGGATTATATAATGGGATCAAAGCTGTTATTTCCCCAACAACTGTGTGGATGTTGCTTTCAGCAATGCCTCATAATTTATAACAAACTCCCAACTAATTTCATCACCGGCTAATTAGAAAAAGGCATTATAAAAGTTGTATACACTAAGTTCAACCTTTTAATTTCAAAATAAACAGTGAATAAATACTTATTTCGTTGCTTCTTATTAAGTGTCGCTTCAGACTATAGCACATGAATTAAGAAAATTATTAATTATCCTCCATTGTAGAGAATAAACAATATTTTATTTTACTGCCATTTACTCCTTCCGTTCTAAATTAATAGACTTGTTTCAATTTTAACTCGGATTAATAAAAATTAGTTAGAGGTGATGGAATGTTTATAAAAATCATATTTAATGAGTATATATAAGTAAAATGCTTATTTTTATTAACCTTTAAATAAGAAAATATGCCCATATTATGGAACAAACAATTAAGTGAAAAAGACCTGTTGAAATTGGATGGACGGAGACATGGAGTATTAAATACTCAAAATATACTATTCTAATGAGAAAAAAAAAATGTCACTAGTGGCATTTAAAAAAGAATGGAGGGAGGGAGTAATTCAAAATCTTACAAAATGAATTAATATTAATAAATAATTCAAAATCTTATGAAATAAAGTTAGGCTAGTCAAATGGGAGAAACATTTTAAACAAGGTCTAATAAATTAACGTAAGTTAATTGGGTCCAGTATTATCTGTATTAGTCAAAAATCAAGTTTGAAAAGATGGGAATTATAACAAGGCTTGTTGGATTGTAATTTAAAAGTTGGATCGGATTTAGTTGTTCAACTTTGAAGCTGAGTATTTTTGTTGTTTTAGTTTAAATAAATATTTTTTTTTAAACTAGATGCATTAAGACTTTTCTTTGATAAAAAATAAATTGATTTACTATTTAAAAATTACAACTAAGCAAGACTCTAGTTATAAATTCACATTATATATATATAAAAACCTTCAAAATTAGGTAAAAATTAAAAAGATAACACAATACAAAGTAGGAAGTAAATTGAATAAATTGAAATTAACAGAATGAGACAGGCAACAAACGTTTGACATTGTTTCCCTAAAAATAATGTCACATTTTTACTTTCTTTGTTTTTTAAGATTTGAAATCACAAGCTGTAAATTTCAACAAATTGGGCGGACTTTATTAAATTTTTGCTCATCAACATTAAGCTACTTGTGGGCCCTGTTTTGCACTTTTGCCCCACTTATCACAGCCCCCACCGACTTTTCTTTATACCTCAAACAATCTTGAAGCTTTTTTTATGTGTTTTCCTTACTTTTTTCTAATGATGGTAAATTTGATTACCAAATCCTATCATCAATATATTATCTAGGTTGCTTTAATTGTAAAAGTTAAGACACCCATACTTGGCTTGGTTTTAAAGTAATAGCTTAATGAAAAGCTAAGATTAACAATTACGCCAATTGCGAATAACGTGAGAAATAAACGTTTAAGATGGTTTGAACACATAAGAAGGAGATCTATCAGTACACCGATTAGAAAGTGTGCGAGTTTTGATACGAGAACAATGAAAACAAGAGATGGATCTTTAACTACTTGGACGGCGATAATGATGATGATGGTATGCTTGCAAAGGGTTTTGGATTGAGTTGGCACGCTTGCTTCTTGTCCTCACATATATGCCATCCAATATCCTTTTTGGGTCTTATCTATTTTTCTTGTCTACCGTTCTTTAAAATTGTTTGAAAACAAAATTCTTAAAGAAATAATATGTAACTGCTAATATAATGAGATGGTGCAATTTAGAAATAGCACAAGTTATAATGTAACATTTACTTCTAACAAAATAATTCAGAATTTATTTTTTCATCCTAAAAAAGCCAGTGTACAAATTCTATGTTTGTTTCACATGTTTTGCATGTTCGGATTTTCCTTAACACAGTGGCTAATACTATTATTGTCAAAAAACTCAACTCGTATGTGTATAATTTAAAACACTTTAGTCAATTTCATAGTGTAGATTGTGAAAATGGAAAAACCAAACGGCCATAATTGACACATGCTGTATCAGTTTACGTACTTACTGACATATCACACGCTGATTGGAAAATTGTTGGCCTAATTCGTAATTCCCACCATTCTTACTCGTCTCAAAGAATTTGATGGGATTTAATTAACATCTAACATAAATTATAGCTGTCATAATAAATGCCATACATTTCATCTGGACTGATTTTCACTAAAATCTGTTTTTGAATATTGGGATTGGATTGACACTTCATCAAACTAGTGGGGCTAAAAGTGTCAAAGATTAAGATGACAACGTGACAACAAAGACAATATTAATCCGTTGCAACAGTTGATGATGTGTAATATGGTATGGATGGAATGTAGCTTTTGTGTACAATTAGCAAGTTGTGCTAAATTTTTTTGTTATGTACAAATTTTTAATAATTAAATATTGGGTATCTATAAAATTATAGCTTACATGTTTGTCATCAATCTTTCTGTACGCTATACCCATGCTCGCCTTATTCAGGATGTTCTATATTTCAACCCTTTTTATGTTTGCATTTAGTACTCAACTGATAGTTTCTTAAAACGATCAACGAATCATTTGCTAGACGTGACAAGATTAGCACTCGATATTCCAAATTCTAGGAATGGAGCAACGGATCTGCGAAGGAGCTAGAACATTCCTACGATCTCAAAATTCCACTCTAGTACAAGAAAAAGAGTACTCCGCAATAATTTTGTAATATTCAACTCTAAAAATAATATTTTACGACATTCAGCACCTTCGCATTCTCCCCCTCGTTTTACATGCGTATGTAATATTAAAGATTAATATGCCACGTAGACTAACATGGCCGTATATTTCAGTCCACATCAACTGGTCTTAGATTGTTTATAACAAATTTTGAGGTAAAAACGTGGTCCATTTAATGATCCAAATTGTAAAAAATTATAATTTCATGTGATGGACTTTTCAGTAGTGGGCCTTTCGGGTATACCATCATTTTAGAAAAGTTGGACAGTTAATGTTGATAGGGGTTAGCATTGGGACCAAAAAGGAAAAATAAAATCACGTGACAACTTAATTTTAATATATATATATATATTTCAAATGATCCAAACGTGAATCAGTTCCTTTTCGAAAACTCAAAATAAATTCATTTTCATTAAGATGCATACAAGTTTGGTAGCGTTGCACTGATATATGTAAATGATGTCAAAAATCTTCCCCAATGGTTGAAAATTTATGTTTTGTTCTGCCTAACAAATGTTTAATTAAAAGACTATTAATGTTAATTTTTAATATACGAAGACAGGATTATATTCCGAGCACTGGGAATTGTTTGTATAACTTATTTGGCAAAAAAGCATTGAGAAAATTATTCTGAATACCATGCTTTTTGTGCATATATCTTTATTTTTGACTTTGGGGTAAACAGTTTGATATGGGCACAACTTAATTGTCACTTTTAGGCCAAACTTATTTCGATTTTCAAACATTTCAACTTTGTGAGATTCGCATTGACCGCAGCAAGTGTGCCCTACTCTGTATGCCTCTCGGAGAGAGACAAGCTGTCTGATAGGAATAGCTCTATCAGACCAATTTGGTTAATTTATTTTTAAATATATAATAGTAAAAAAAAATCCTTACAAAATTCAATTAAAAAAATTGATTTAATCTTAATTATTAAGTTTAAAATAAACTATTCAAATGCGATGGACAGAAACTACTAATCATCCCGAGTGGTCAGCCCCTTATCCATACATCTCGAATTAATTATTTATGTTGGTTGAATTGGGGCCCAAAGCCATGTTACTCAACTTCTAATCCATTCGTCACAAAGAATAGGTTAAATTTGATCCACATATAACTTATGGCAAAAAGCATATCAAAATTTAAATGAAATTTAAATGATCAAATATATTCCTAATGAAGGCATAAGTGACAACTTAAATTTGTAATAATTGACATTATAAATTAGAAAAGTAGCAATTTTTTTTTACATCCAAAATAGCAAATTGAGAGTATCATTTATACATGGATGAACTAATATGTTGTATGCACGTCAAAATCAAATCATGTTTTTGAATTAGAGTTTTGATCTTTTCATTTACGTACAAGTTTTAACAAGATAATTATTCGTCCAATTATTACTTGTATTTTTTTTTACTATTCTTAGTCACCGTAGTACATGCCACGTGTGTACCATATGTAATAAATATAATATTTATATCTTACCTTTTCAATCTTAAATTTTTAGTAGAAATTTAAAAAAAAAAATTACGAGATGGGAAAAATAAGTAGTCAATTCTCAATTGCAAATTGCCTATTAATTAAAATGGGCGGCAAAGTGTCACTTCCTTGTGGGATTAGCAATAGCATAGGACAAAAATGTTGAGTTGTAGTGATTTAACTACCTTAATAAATTATAAATTGTGCATAAGTACGCGTAAATTTCATTTTTAACATTAGAAGTAATTTTTTAATACTACTTTAAGTAAATAGTTTTATTACTTTATTTATTTTTGAATTTGCACTTCTTTTTTATTTTTATTTTTATATTTTACCAATGGATGGACTAAAAGAGGCCTATTCTTTGCTCTTTTACAACTTGGAGATAGCTCCAAAATGGGCCCAATATCTCATTTTGTATCATTTTTGTTCTTCCAAATAAATGGCAAAAGCTTGCTTGTTTGGATTGGAAAAAAATGTTTCTTTTCCCTCATTTACCATATACTAATGAGTACTATATATTAAAATTTGGTACTCAAGTGGAAAAAATATGATTCTAACATTTTCCTTTTTTTCCAAATTTATCATCAAACCTAAGAACAAGACAAAAAGCAAAAGTTTCATTGGTCTCACTTGCAATTTGTTATGAGGTTATCATTCTTTTTCTTACGCTTCTTCATAGTTTTTTTGATGTTGAAATGAGCAAAAATAGATGGGCCTCTTATCATCATCCTAGTCATCAACCTCTCATTTTATCCAACCCCTTTGTAAACACGTTACATTAAGTTTATTAATGCAACCTAAGTTTATTTTTGCTCCGAGGCCGTGACAATCGACAACATCTCTGTAGTCCGATAAATCAAAGTTAGTTATTTCTATAACGCGATCTGACAGGCCTCGGAATTGCTATTATGATGAAAAGACTCAAGATGAAACGATTTCTGGCCTCGTAACATATATTACGAGTGAAAAGACACTCATTGTTCTTATCCAATTTGAGGCCGTGTGTATGTAGCTAACAAAATTAGGCAACTATGAACCACAAAAGATCATCATCCTAATCTGTGCTACTTATTCATCACCCCTTTTCTGCATTATATATATATATATAGATATAATATGATGTATATTGTATGAAAAGGAGAGAAAGCTTAGGTTATCCTATACGATATGTTTGCCACATATTCTTGAACAAGGCTCCTAAATTTTGCTCAGGAAGTTATATCCAAACCTGAAAGTGACACCTAATACGTATTAGTCATTGAGGAACGAAAGGAGGCAAGGGCCTTGCCCCCTATCCTTCCCTTCGGAATTTCTGAAATATTTACATGTAAAGTTCGGAAATTTTGAATTATGGTTTTTATATGGTCCCCTTGATCCCTTTGCGCATAGATTCCGGATCCACCGCTGTCTTGATAGGAGAGTGTATTCACCTTTATTAGAGGTGAGCATCCTTCTTCTAAGAGCTTGTTTGATTGCAGCTTTTAAGCTCCCGTTTATATACTTATATGCTTAAAAGTCGTATTATATTTGACCACATAACTTTTAAGCTGAACTTATTTGTTATTTTTGCTTAAATAAACCGAAAATTATAACTTAGATGCATCCATATTTTTATTCAATAAAAATAAGCAAATTCATTTACTTAAAAATTGTAACCAAACAAATGACAAATACGGGGCTCCGAGTTCCTTTTGAGTTACTCAAAAACTAGGTTAGCTTCAACTAGCCACAAGTTACGGGAATCAATAAAAACAAATGAATCTTTATTATTGACCATTATGATTTTTTATTTATGAATAAGTTAAAGGAAAAGACCTTTTCTTGTAGCTTTCACTCTTGGATCCACGCCATTGATTCCTAAAACATAAAATCGCTATCGACTCCTAATGATAATCGTGGTGAATTATCCTGACACGTCATCTCTTATCCATGGTAGACTCGTGGTGAATGCAAACAACAACTAAAGTATTTGTGAAATTTTGTCCAATTCAAATTACTTTATTAGTAGCTTGAGTTTGACTTGATAATTGTTCATCACGTTTGAACTCAAAAAGCAGTTTGAGTAAAATATATAACAAATATACTAGATTAACAAAAAGAAAAATAAATAGAGCTTGACATGAGTCGAGTCTTCACTTTTCCAACTATGATGAGTTCGAACTAAGAGGCAGAATGCAAGGCCTCATTTTAAAATTTAAGGATTACATACTTGAAACGATATGTTTAACAATATCATGAGTATTGAGGAGATGCTTAATGAGTTTAGAATTTCAAACAACGTGAAATAACTTTTCTGAATAATACTTTCCGAACAACAGTTTGGTATTTTAGGCATAATTCCTAAACTGTAAGTTCAATTTAAGCCCATAAAATGCCGATGGAAAACTATTTCAATTATCTACAACTTCTGTGCTTTAACCAACAGCTAATTCGAAGTGGAAAGTTGAAAATTTGATTAGTGAAGTTTGACTAATCCAAGTAATAGCTGGATTGATCGAACTGTTGAAAATTTGACAAGTGAAGTTTGATGCAAGTATTGATTCGATCGATCGAACTGTTAAAGTTCAGAATGTTATATTTTCACGCGTTGGGCGAAATAAACACAACTATTGACACAGTTACGAACCGATAGGCAAAAAAGGGCGAAAAGGGGAATCTTTAGCCAAGAAACCTCGATTCTTGGTGATTGATCATTCCATTTGGCGATTCAAACGTGGAATCGAATTATACTCTTAATCCTTGTCGTGTTGAAGTAAATTTCTCATGAATCCATTTCGTATCTCTTTGATTCCTAAGAAACCCTAGTTGTGAAAATCGATATGATCATGTTTAATTAGTCAATTGAGAGTGAAATATACATGTGTTCCGTGTAAGTGATTCGTTTCCATCGGTGCTCGAAAAGGATAAATTTTAGGGTTGCTTCGATGTCTTTTTGAGAAATCTTCTACGCACAATCACGGTGTAGTTAGAATTATCGTCTTTGCGATTAGAATGACAAGTTGTTATGTTTACAATATATTTGATTGATGTGTTTGTTTTTGCTCCCTAATAGGATGATAGAGATGTATGTTATTGGGTAATTATAAATTGAGCATGGGCATGAGCATCAGCATGAGATATGTGCATTTTGAAATGTGAAAACGAGTTTGAGTAATGACAACTAAACGTGATTTTTTGCTGGTGTCGTAGAATGACCCTCTAACGTGCAAAATAGGGTGTTATGGATTCATCCTATACTTTAAAATTTTTACACGTATAGTCACAGGGAGATGGTATGCCCCATGGTGTATTTTAAAATGTGTAATAACTGTGAAATTTGAGAATCATAAAACCGAGCATGATGAGCATGCGACATCTGGTGGTTATGTTGCATGGTATGCATATGATGTTTGATGTTGTGAGGTGTGAATGTATTATTTTATTTAGCATAATTACTTGAGGTTCTAAACTCGCAAATTCAGCAAGACTTACCGCTTGTTTGGATTCTTTCCCCTTGTGTTTTACCCCAAGCAGGTACATCCATTGGTGGACTACATTTTTAAGGTTAAAAGTTGTGTTGAAGCTCAATCAGGTATCGGAATTGTGTTAGTTTTTTTCTTTTCATAATAAGGTTATTTGTCTTTTTTTCAAATTATAGGTCATCGAGCCAAGATGTTAGTTATTTTAAGATGCTAGTGTTTTTAAATAATAAAAAAAAGACAAACTATTTTTAGCCCGAGAAGATGTTAAATAAATTAGTTGAATGCTATTTGTGATTTATTTCTTTCCATTATGTGCGATATTGTGTGATTAACGTGCTCAAGATGTGATATGAAATTCCGGGGCGTTACACTTGAACTCGAGGCGAGCCTTGAGTATGTCAAATACTCGGCTTTACTTAGCTCATGGACATCCCTCCGGGACAATAACCTAAGCCAATTGCAACTATTGTAAATGCAAATAAATACTTGACTCCCGTTACATGACAATACGATCAAAACCACCCCAAAATTTATCAATCAAGTCGGCAACAAACCCCAAATTATATGGTCAGAACATTCCGACCGGCCTTTCTAAATCTCTATCTTCATTTTCAATAGAAATCACAGGAGAGAAATGCACTACAATAGTATTTCTATTTTTTCGAGTTTCTAGGAAATTTTCTAGAAATGTTGCAGCAAATTTCTTAATTGAAAAATTTACTAATCACAATTTCTTTATTAATTTTTTTTTCAAACAAATCTTTAAAATATTGATTAAGATTAAGAATTTTTATTTTATTTTATTATAATATATATAATTATTCTAGTAACTTTTAACAAATTTTTTAGAAATATTGATGTATTTTATTTTTAAAATGTGGATATATAGAAGGAGAAATGGGTTTTAAAAAAATCAAGAAATTAAATAGGAAAGATCGGTGTGAATGTTCTTACATCACTTGTTACTTCTTAGTTAAGCCGGACTTAAAAATGTATTCAAAACTCCTGCAATTAAGCCAAGTACAAATAAGTAAATAAAGTATGTTGTTATAAAATATTCATTAACGTGAAATTTTACTGGCTAATACAATCATAGAGCTCAATTATTAAATGCAAATACTATGTGTTGTGCAAACACAATCCATCACTATTGACTTATAATGCCCATCTTTATGTATAAATGGGCTTGCAGAAGACAGAAAGAAAAAGTACAAAGGGGGCATAAGAAAGCGTAGAAACAAATCGAAAAAAGAAAAAAATGAGAGAAAATAAAAGTGGGAATTGATCCAATTTGGATTATATTTCCAGCTTTATTTTATATGTTGTTTATATAAATAAAATTATACATCAGTATTAATCATGTGGAGTAGGCCCAAGTTAAATTTGTTTAAACTTAAGGCTGAACCATATAATTTTTGGTCTCCTAATTTACTTTCTTGCAAATTATTATATTTGCTTTCTAGCATGATTTATAACACGTTATCAGCACGAGTCTCTACCAGAAAAATTCTGTAGGAAATTTTATAAATTTATCAAGATTTATATCTTGAGTTTCTAAGACAAATATACAATAGCACCAAATTCAATATGTTGTCCAAATATTTTTAGGTTATTCAAATTTATACACATCACCAAGTGGACCGTTGAAACATTTATATCTTCGTAATTTTTCATTATTAATTAATATGGTGGGGCCATGCTGAAAGTTCCGGGATGACTCGTGTATTATAATAATGGAGGTAATAACAGAGGTAAGCAAGTTGATCAGCTCGTTGGCGCTACCTGAGCTTAACATTTCCAGACGCAGTGGTGCAACAACAATTGAAAACCGTGGCGAGCCAGTTTTGGTCGTCCACGAAAGAAGCAAATCTTTTGACTTGCCTGGTATTGGAGTCAGTGGGGTCCAAGTGCAAATTTCCAAATATAAATAAAGATTTGTAGGTACGATGGGAAAATGTGTAAATTCTTAGCATGGTCTTGGTGCAATGCCAAGTTTCCATAATTCGAACAAACACGAGGAAAGTAGTTTTAACTATTTCATAAATTATTTCAATTTTAAATTTATCGTTGGGATTAAATTAATATTTATTTGAGACATGTTTTAGGTTTAAAATATGGTGGCACCATGTTATCCATGAGCAGAGTAGCCATGATTAACTTGTCCCTTTAGAGAAATAAAAGGTCCATGATGAAAGTGATGCTTTTATAAGTATAGCAGAACCTATGGAGCTAATGATTGTTGTCTTTCATTTTAGCCAAACATATTAATCAATTTTCAGATATAAACAGAATGATACAGAAGGGAAATATTTTTATAAATTTTGAATTTTAAATATATTATTGGAAATGAACTAATATGATGTTAAGTTATTTTTAAGGTTAAAAGTATGAACCTGATTAACCGAGTCCAGGATGGTTGACCGGATTCTAAATTATTTACTAACATACCCATATGACTTAAAGAGTATATTATCAAACCCGTTGACATATTAAGGGCAACAAATAGTTACACTTATAAGCCTAGCCATATATAGTGAGATTTAATTTCTGGTTTCAATCGAAAGAAAATGAATTTATTGATGAGAAACTTTCGCATAATTGGCACTAGAAATAACTGTAATTACTCTAAGGACCCCTCCAACCAGCTTTGCTACATTCCTTGTTGTAAATGGTAGAATGTAAGCTATTGTAGATGATGGCATGGTAGTAGGTGCGGATCCTTAGTCCAAATATGGCCTTGGTTCGGCATATTAGAGATGCCCCCACATATGAGCTTGAGTCAATATGGAGAGAGAGGCATGATCATTCGCCCCCTTAAAATTAATTGATTATGCCATTATTGTGGAGCGAAAATAATTTGAGAATGTGATTATAAGATGCCCAGATTTTGGTGCTCTGTATTATTTCTCGGTTTTTGGAAAAAAAAAATGACTAAACAAAGTGAATGAATGGCTTAACTCTATTATGATTTAACTGTTTAACTGTATTAAACATATGAAGTATAAAATTAGAATTGCTGGCAAATCTCTACATTAATATTTGGAGTTGTATATTTCATAATTATAAAGTACAAAACATGCCTAGAGATGGTGTTCCCGAATCTCGTATTACAATGAGATCAAATATGAGTATCATTTACTTCTAGGCACGTCTTCATTGAGTAAGTACCATGCTCCTATCTAAAGGCATGATAATTTTTATACAAATTCAATGTGGGAAAAATTATTCATGTGTACAGTGATGAAACATACAAAAGTCCTAAGGTGTTAAACTTATTATTTGGTTGCACTTCTCCCAATCAGGGGGAGAACAATATCATTTTGTTGATGAACAAAAAATGTTTCAAAATGTATTCGCATGAGATTATATTGATTAGTGTTACAGATAAGAAAAGGGGAATATTTATCTCAAACTATTGGTTGCAAAAATTTTATACACCAATAACAAATGTGATTATTCTTACAGAAATTATTTGGGACAATATATTATAGAATTCGCGTAATGACTAAGGATATAAATACATTGAGACCCAACAAATTTGATCCTAAGGATTGTGCAAGGCTCGAACGCAAGACTTGGGGGTAGGTTGACAACATTATAAATCTTCCTTTCCACCATCAAAGACACGACCCGATGGGTGTTAAAATTTTGCACAAAATACCATATGACTCTATTTGAATAGTGGTTCAATATGGGCAAAACAAGTGATCACTACTTATTGATCAATATATCTTTATGAACTATTCAGAAATCATTAGTAACTTCCTAACAGTGGAAGATATTGATAGAGTTTTTAAACAACAATCGTTCAAATAAATAATTAATGATATATAATCATCCAATTTATTCAAATAAGGGGGATACAATATTTTGAATAATGCTTGACCAATCAAGGGAGAGTGTTATAAAATATTCATTCATATAACATTTTACTGTGGTTGAAGTAAGCATGAAGCCCAATCATTAAATGGAAACACTATGCGCTTTGCAAGCTTGACCCACCACTATTAACTTAAAATGCTCATTTTTTGGGTATAAATGGGCTCGCATAAGACAGAAAGAAAAAGTAGAAAAGACGCATAAAAAGTACAGAAACAGATCGAAAAAAAAGAGAAAAATGATAGAAAATAAGAATGGTAATGGATCCAATTTGGCTCATATTTTCGGCTTGATTTTACATGTTGTAATCTCTCCTTTTATATAATAAAAATATACACCGATATTAATCCCGTAGAGTAAACTTATTTTAACTTGAGACTGAATCACGTAAGTTTTTATTTTCTAATTTACTTTCCTACATATTATTATATTTATTTTCTAGCATGATTTATAACATATGCCAAATTAAGGCCATAAATCAACTAGAAAATAGTAATTGGGGTTGAAGTTTCTCAATTAGCCGATTTGAGTGATGAAACATCACCTCTAGTCAAAATTAACACAAGTTTAAAACATTGCTGTAAATGCGAATAAGAAAAGCAATTATCTTTAGCAGCTACAGATCTACATTACACGCTAATTTTCGGACAATGAAAGGTTCATATCACGACGGAGCCAATATTTTGCAGCCCAGTTAACAAAGAAATCAGTGAAAAAAACACATCTTCAATGCAGTTTAAGTTGCAGCCCAGTTAGCAAAGAAATCGGTGAATAAAACACTTCTTCAATACAGTGAAAGGGATACGATTTAGAGACTTTGACATAGTAGAGATACCTTTTTAGGAGCCATGGAATGCGTATGTGATCTTTGAAAATTGTCAAAAATCGGATCTATAAAACTCTATTTTAAAGGGAAGTGTGTCGCAGCCCCTGCCCGCAGGTAAGCACTTCCTCGTTCTTGTTGGTTACACCATCTAACTACATCTAAATAATATTTTAATATTATTATTATTATTAAGAAGCATGACAAGCAAAATTTTGTGATGTTGGCTCTTGTATAATAAAGCATATTTTTTAGTTTTCAATAACTATCACTACTTTTGAAAGAAACATGGAAGCACCAAGTAAGGTTCCTCCATGTAACAGATGGTAGTCACCAAAAGCTCTCACAAACATTTACTCAATACCAAAAAAAAAGTGACTTTTGCGGTAAATCTTAGCCAAATCAACAACTAACTTCAACTCTTAATACCTTCCACCTTTCCCCTTTCCTGGACAAAGATTTGCCAGATCCACTGCAATTTCGGGGGATGGCAGAAGAAAAGAAAGTGAAAGTAGCCTACAAAAGCTTGGTAGAGATGAATTCCAATCTTGAACATCTGAAAACCATATATATCTATCTATTCTATACACAAAAGTTGGAGGTTGTCAAATTTCTAAATTGCCTCCCTCGTCCTTTAAATCATGTTAAACTCATTTATGAGCATAAAAATGTCCCCAACTTTTTACCCACTTTCAAATTATAACTATCCACTCCTCTCTCTCTTTCACTATTGTCAACTCCCTCTCTCTCTCCCACGGTCATTCTCTCTCCGTCTTTTCTTCCTTTTATTAAAATTAATCTTACAATACAAAAAATTCCAGCCCTCTTTATCAATAAGTAGCAAGAGGGGATTAGGTATTTGAAATTAAAAAAAATTCTGAGTAACTATTTTATATAAAATATATTTTGTTAGATAATAAATCATCTAAGTATGAGATAAAAATTTTGAGATGAGATACTAGATATTAAAAGATATAAACTTACCACTAACATTCTCCACAATTAGTTGCATGAGAAACCCAATTTGAGCATGATATCTTCCAAACGTTTCTTATCTGTAAGATATAGATAACCAACCTACAAATGAAACTATAGTGTGTAAATAACTAGAGAAAAGCCGATCACTGTCACATGAAACAAGTTGTTGGGTTCTTGAAAATCTTTCCGCTAGGAATTTAACTTTTCCTATGGACGAATGTTAATGCCCATAGTCTTTTAATGCAGCTTTTCCTCTTGTACCTAATACTCCATGGTTGTATTTCCTTGGATCTAAAATGGGAACTCACCAGGGTTTCAAGTGAAGATGCTCGGTTGTACACCGCTGCACCAACACGCTTTTTAGTCCGAGTTTTAGATGTACCAATATTTTTCCCCCAACGAAGGACATCCCTGCAGAAGAGATTTAAACAATATCAATAAGTTTGTAAAACACATTTTCCTACGACAGGAACTAATGCAGCCCTTAAAAAAATTTCACAAGGCAACAACGGCAAGAAGCATAACATCATCCATCGTAGTAAAATCAGAGTTCCTTGATCACTAAAACCACAATTACTCTACTTGCAACAAGGACTTGTTTCAGATTTTTATCCATTTTAGACTGTATTTCGAACTTTTGAATCAAATAGAATATTGTGATACAAGTTTAGAACTAAAAGTTGATTCAAATTCTACACATGTTCCACCAAACATATCGTTCAAAGTGGTATAGGGGTATAATTAACATTTGACATCTACCTCTCATCTGCTGACAAGTATTTCTCGTCAAGAAGCTTCTGAAGCATTGCATCCTGAAAGAGAGAAATCAAATTCATTCAAGCTACCAATAACAGTAACACATATAGAGAGAAAATAAAAGAAACCAATAGAATAAGACAGCCTGAGTAATCCACGTACGATGAGAAAATATGTATAGTTTATACCTGTGCCTCGCTGCGTACTACTGCCATGACACGGTCGTTATACTCTTCAATATTCATCGGTGGAAACAAAAAGTGCCTTCTAGCATATAACTGGACTAGTTCGAAAATAACAAGAAGAAATAACAAACTTAGTAACTTACACCTTGAGGAAGAATAGAAACACCAGTAAGAACAGGCAAATCATCATCAATAGATAAATGGGTTTTAACCGCATGAAATAATAGTAGCTCTCCATATCAATAATCACTCAGATTTTCCAGAATGACAGTACAATGAACTTATAAATATTTTGGCTCCTCTTTAATTTCTATAATGTACTCCGTTGGGAATTACGTGTTCTGCAATCCATACAGAAAACTAAGAGGGCGGCTTTTAACCCGGACAAACCATACAAATATAGTAACATCTTGTACCCCACAACAAATTCCCATATTACAAGACAACTACTCTTTCGCTGTGTCTAACTACGAGCAATTTAAACTTCTAGCTTTTAACATAAAACTACCCTAGAAGTTTATATATACGCAAAAATTAAGGTATAAGCACTATGCAGTTCTCCAGTGTATCAATTAGAGATCATTCCTAAACTCCAAAATAAGCACTTTCAAAGCTAAAGAATTCTAATTCAAATTAAACTTGAACCTCGTAGATGCTATCCCCAATATAGGCCAACTGAGCAGCATTGTATATTGAACGTGGATTCTCTACTTTTGGTGGACTAGGCAGCCATGTCTCATAACCCAAGTACATTGTTTCCCCTAATTCCCCTGCAAATAATCCAATATCAATTCGAAATCGACTGAAGGGAATGGAAATGCATATCACAAAAACTATGACTTGCGTAACACAAGCAAGTATAGCAGCAAAAATTGCATAAAGATTGTACCTTTCGGAGGTATTTGGTTGAATAATACAAACAAAACTGAAATCGACTAATGGAAATTGAGACCCATATAGCAAAAACTATGACTCATATAATATGCAAACATGTAAAACAGCAAATATTGCACAAAGGTAGAGCCTTTCTAAGGTACTTGACTGAATAATGCAAACGAAACTGAAATTGGCTGATGGAAATTGAAACCTATATAATAAAAAAATGACTCACATAACATGCAAACATGCCTATAAGCAAATAATGCATAAAGTTTGTATCCTTATTTGATTGAATAATCTAAATATAAATGTAATCATGTAACTAAAACCACATACGAATTTCCGATTGAATAATCCAAATAAAACCAATCCACTAATGGATGCTGAAACCCATATGCCCCATATAGCAAAAACTATAACTAGACAAAAGTCATTCACACCGGTATTGCTCCCAAGAGTGTATCCTCAACCCCCTAAAATAGAAGGTTTGTTTCAGTCCTCTTGAACTAGGGACTAATGTTTCATCCCCAGTTCAATTTTTAAGTTTAGGGGATTTGGTGTGGACATTCTTTACCTCCCAACGTCTATTTACAGTTTGAGATATTAGGATTAAATTTAAGGGGTTAAAACTAGTAAAACTGGTAGCAATGCCCTAAATAAGCAAACATTGCATAAAGGTTGGACCATTCTGAGGTAATTGATTGTTGAGGATAAAAAGAAGTGAGGATATTAATGATTCTACTGGTTCAATAATAGTAGGAGTGGTTGTATTGATTGTTACGATGGAGCTAGCGTTAGGGTTTATTGAGGATGCGAAGTGAGTTCTAGCAGAGCCTCTGTTGGGTGTACCATGAAGCTCCGGTTTTGAGTGAAACTAATGAGAGGATGAAACCAGCTGCAACCATAGATGCGAGTCTGGTTTTGCCCAGTGTCCCTATTTTCCACCCCTAAATTTTAACCTCTATGCTTTAACTCTAAATTAGAGGCTGAATCCACAAGATACCCACTGACTTAACAATAAAACAGGGGATTGGGGGTCATTGTATCAATCCCTTACTTTCTAGGGGGATTGAATAGTATTAAATAACTGGTGGAAGAGTTCTCTTGAAATAATCTCTAAAATTTAGAATACAGCCGGAGCAAAAACTATCGTTCACATCATACACCAAAAATTGAAACCCAACAGAACAAAAACTATCATTCAAATGATTATGCACAAACACATATATACGTAAGTACAAAAAATGGCATAAAGATTGCACCTTTCCGAGGAATTTGATTGTTGCGGGTCAAAAGAATAGAAGGGTTTATAGATTCTAAAGGTTTAATAACCATCGCAGTGGTTGAATCGATTGTTGCGGTGGAACTAGGGTTAGGGTTTAGGGAGGGTTTTTTTGGGTAGGTGCGGTGTGGGTTATATCGGAGCTTTTGTTGGGTGTCCCATGAAGCTCTGGTTTTGAGTGAGACTAGTGAGGGGATGAGACCTGGAGCTGCCATTGATGTAATGTGACTAGTTTAGTAGTATTGTGTAGATGATGATGATGACATGGAAGTTGACAGTGAGAGAGGAGCTTCTGAGTTTTCTATACCCTTTTCCCCTGTTACCCAGAAAATGAAAATGAAATTGAAATTGAAATTGAAAAAGATTCAAAAGGAAATTAGGGGGATGTTAATGAGAATTTTGAAAAATAAATAGTATTACAGAGCTCAAGGAAAGATAAATAGTACTAGTATGATTTCTTGTTTAAAACACGTTGAAAAAATTTATTACAGAGCTCTTAAATATTATTATTTTATTTAAAAATAATTCTCTCAAAATTCACAATGGCAAAACGGCTACAAAAATGAATTTTATTCGTATTTTACTAAATTTGTCAAAATTACAAATATTTTATTTAATTCGATACTCTTCAAATAATTAATTTTGTTTAAATTATACTTATTCCGTTCACTAACATTTTTATTTATTCATATAGCTGAAAACTAGTACCATTAAGTTGTCAACCCAATGCAACCAAAATTGCTTCCAAGCATGTTTGTGAAATTGTTGTGATTTATTTATTTATTATTATTACTATTTTTTATTTATTATTATTGTTGTTATTTTGGATCATGGAACAACAGCTAAAACACATAAACAACATGAGCAGCAGGTCAGCTTACTCTATAAAAAAATTTGGAGAATTTCAAATTTTTGGGCCTAAAAGCATAAGCCCATTTCAGCCTAATGGAGAACCCAAAGTAGTTATGGCCCAGACCCAGATACAAGTCAAATCCTAATATAACTGTATCTATAAATAGGAGCTTGTTTAATTACAACTTATAATATATAGTTTTTGGAATTTTTTTATTTAAAAGATGGATATTATTTGACCGCTCGACTTTGGAATTAAGTTTCTTTTTTGTTCAAGACTAAATAAGCCAAAAGTTTTAAGACGTCTGTACTCAGTTGTTTTCTTATGTTATCTTGTTTTTTAAAAAGTTGTAAAGTTGAGTAGGAAAGCATACGATGGAATGATGAGGTTTGATTTAATTCGTTAGTATTATTAGCATAAGATATGTAAAGATAGATTCACGGGAAGTTGGGCAAATAAAAAAGGTTTGGGAGAAGTATACGGCTTTACATAAATGAAAAACGTAAAAGTTAAACAATTAAAGGCCCAAATGGCACAATTAAAAATAATGTATAGTTGACTTGAGTCAAAGCTAGAGAAAAAAATAATAATGGAAGGTAGACCTGCGCAGAAAGATCCTTGATTGATACACACATAATTAAATTTAGATATTCTATAATAAAAAATTTTAAAAAATAAAAATGTACTTTGCCTACAGACTACATAGATTTACTGGATTTGTTAGGGAAGAAATAGAATATGAAAAAATAATAAAATAAATTATGCAGTACAAACATTCAGTCGCTTATGCATTAAAAAATAAAACAAATTGAAATAATTAAAGCAATGGCATCGATAGCTTCGACTAAATTATTATTTGGTCCCTGTAGTTTCAGTTCAACATGAATGTTCCCCAAGTTAAATTTATTAAAATAATGCATCGTCACTAGATCTTTTAGGCAAAAAGGTATCCTTTAATTATGGAATACATACCAAGTAGTCACGGGTCTTAACTTTTTTGGGGGTAAATTAGTCTTTTGAGGTACATCCATTTTGCTACCATTTTTAAATTTGAGCACGTTAAAGTTGTTAATATTCGAAAAGAAACTACAACATGGAGCAATATGCCCCTTTATCTAAAAATTGGGACCAAATCCACCACCTTTTCCGAATTCAAGGATTATTAAACAATAGGGAAAAAAATAATTTATTTATTTATTTATTCGTTATGGGGACCATTCGTATAATTCACCCAAACATTTTGTTTATAGTCTATACAAATCAATAATCAATATTTAAATTAAAAAAAGAAAAAAGGGATAGGGAATGAAAGTAACATGAAAGGTTGTGTGGATTGGGTATTGATTTCGGTGGGGGGAAGAGAGAGAAGGACAAAAGTGGAGGTTGATAATGATGGAGGAATGTGTTGTTATTATACATATAGAGAGAGATAGATGTATATATTTCCATTGAAACTCACATGAATGCACGAGGCTGTGACAACGATGCAATCATGGGTGTGGGGACCTTTTCTCCACCACGATCGGAGTCTACGCGAGCTTTTACGTGCTCGAGCTCGCTTCATCAAGAAAAACTATTGATTTGAGCTTAGTATTTGAGCCGAACTTTTATTGAGCCGTGCTCAAACAAGTTGCGAGCCACTTAATTTGTATCTAACTTTAAACTCATTTTGAGTTCCTTATTGATTTTTATTTATTTTTTCATCAATTTTGAGTTTAAGATTGTTGGTATTGATGTAATTAAATAATGATTTTTAAATATAATTTACAATAGTAATGAATTGAAAAAAATAGAAATTTTATTTCATCAACATAAATTTGAAATAGAAATAATTGTAATAAACAAAAAAATTATAACATTTCTATTAAATTTACCACAAAATTTCAGACGATACTACAGAAGTACGTGTTCCCTTAAACTCAACTTGTCTCCCACTGACTTGCTTATGGCATATACCGGCAATGAGTTCCCAAGGTACAATGTTGTGGTGCGGCACTCTCTCTGACTTTTTATATAACTGTGTACAAAAGTGCAAGTGTTGTGTATTTTCTGAATAAATGAAAAATGATTGAAGCACATATTAAATTTGAAGTAGAAATAACTATAATGAAAAAACAAATTACAACCTT
>MKEJ01004121.1:0-11935 GCA_001753735.1 Embelia ribes
AAAACGATAAATATTTTCCATACATATCTAAATATTGTGGACAAAGGCATCTGCACAACTTCATTTTCCATTCCAGATTTTTCTTCCTAAATTTGTTTCAAATATAGGTCCACTGTGACGACTTGATTTTATTTACATTCTGTAAATCATATTGTTATTATCAAAATTATTTGTTTAAACCTTGTGCCAACAATGACAATGTACCAGCATAAAGCAATACAATAGAGAACGTTGCTTTTGAAGCCATTATTTTGGATAATAGTTACTTTGAGTATCAAATAATACGTGGACAACACAAATAAAGTGACTTTATATATCATCTACTAAGATAATTAGGTTTTACTATTGATGTAGATCATTTCAAAATCTCTCCATGGACTACCAGTATCATAAATATTTAGCTTTCCCTATTTATAAAGATTATTGGTAAGTTTTTGGTGCAACAATTAATTGAAGCAATAAAATGTAACGAAAAGAAAATATTATATTTGAATCTTTCATTTTTTTTATAAAAAAAATTCTTTTACTTTATATATTTTCTATAATTCTAAAACAAAACGGGACGTACTCTGTTACATAAAACGAAAGCCATAATAATTTGAAAGTTGTGTCCAAAGGGAGAATAAAAAGTAACACTCGCATAATGTGCACAAGTCTATCTACACTAATCTAAAATCTGTGCAATGCACGAATCAAATTAGAATTTATCTATTCACGTTTGAATTTATTTTTGATATCTCATGAAGTAAGTGTAGTATTGTTTTTTGATTTTCGAACTCATTATTATAGACAAAATGAATATCTAGAACTTTTATATTCTCTTTATGTGCATCTCATTTAACAAGTACACTAAGAATTTCTATGCACATTATATATAGATAAATATTTGCCCTCAAATATTATTCACAAAATATATTTACAGTAAAGATATATTAATTAAGTTTATGCATGTATTGTAAATCAATATCTTAAAATTTTAAATATACTTGAGTATGTAAAGGACACTTGTAGAATGGATTCAATTGAGAGAAGAAACCATTTGTTTCAACACCAACAATTAAAGCGGGTGAAGAAAAGAAAATTTTATTGATAAATTAGAGTTCATTAGCTCATTGACGGTTTAGAAAATAAAAAAAAAATCGAATAACAAAATAAAAATGTGTAAAGATTTATCATGGCTAATAAAATAAAATCCATGAAATGCGTAATAGTTTTTAATAGGAATGGTGAACCAAATAAACCCAAGACAGAACACAACCTAAATCATAAAACACAAAGTAAAATTATTAAAATAATATTGAAAGTAAATAGAATCAAACCCCTTTTCCTTTCCGGAGTCGTAAGTGGTGTAATTTATCCATTGGTTGAAAGATTTTTTGCATACCTTTTTCTTTCGGATTTTCATAATTATTGTCGATATAATGTAGTGGAAGAATTAGAACCTTATGAATCAATCATAAAGTTACATTTGTATGTATCTTGATTTTGGGTGTATGCATTTAGAAATCTTGTAAATAGCCAAGTTATAAAAATGATTTATTTTCTAGATAAATAATAAAAAAAAATCTCTAGTGATTGAGAGTGTACCCATGGTAAAAGATTAGGAGCACACTCGTCACAAAATTGGAAAATTATTTATATGATTGTATGTATATACTACGTATATGATATATATGGAGACTTGTGTTTTATAATTTATTTTGATCTCGCTTTTGGATTTATTCCCCCTTATGCATTGTCTTGCTATTTTGGTTCACCAAATATTCTGATGATTTTTTTAGGCATTGTTCTCGTACCTTTGGCCCACCGAATTTTTATAGACTGAGCAGTGTAGAGTATTATAGTTAATGTTTGTTAACCAAAAATCTTTACGCAGAGAGATGAAGTACAATTTTTAATCTTTGAATTGTTCCATCAACCTTCTAAATTTGTATATAAGTACGAATAGAAATTTGGACATGGATTAGAATGTGGATCTAAGAAAAGAGATAGACATATTTTAAAATATATGTGATAATAAAAACTTGGAAACATATAAAAAAGTAAAGAATGAAAAATATGCATCTGAGGGTATTTTGTACATTTCATGCCCAAAATCATATTTTTTCTAAATTTTAGTAAAATGAGCATAGTCTAGCAAATTACCCAAAAGAAATTTGCTTGAGGTGGGCCCTCAACTCTGGGCCTATATTCGCTTTAAATGGGCCGAACAAAGAACCGAACAAGACAACAAAAAACTAAACCCTAATCTCTCTCTCTCTCTTTTATATTACCGCAGAAGGGACTATACATTCCCGTTGGTCGCTGCGGCTGTCATTTTTGTTGTCATCTCCACCCAACACACAGGCACCATGGTACTCTTTCTCATCTCTCTCTCTCTCTCCTTCGTCTCTCTGGCTATCTGTTTTAGCTTTACTTGCCTATTATTGGAAAGTCCACAATTTCATTCTTACCATGTTTTGGTTGCGTCAATGAACTGCAGTTGAATTGTTGTTGTAAGAAAGTCCACAATTTCATTTTTACCATGTTTTGGTTGCGTCAATGAACTGCAGTTGAATTGTTGTTGTAAGACCTAATTTAAAGTTAATATTATTTGTTCTGGAATGTGGAAAATTTGTAATATTCTTTAGAAGGTGGACTTTTAAAAATTATCCCATTTTTTTCATTATTGGATGGATTTCTGTATTGTTTCTGCAACAATCCTTTTGCATATTTTTCTCTTGTTCAGTGTCCTACTTTTACAATATAAAATACAACATTAGTTTTTGGAACTGTATCCAGCTTTATGCAGTTTTGGATAATCATGTTATCGGGTCGCGCTTAGGAATATGTATTGCTGATGGTTAATTTATTTCAAACGAAAAACTCGACGGTGTTATGAGTTTGTTTGGTTTTCTTCATGGTTCGACACTCTTGGCTTAAGAAGACCCTCAATGCAAAACCAAAAACAAGTAGCTCCTTTTGTTTACCTAGCTGATATCTGTATATCTAAGCATGCCATGGATAGTTTAATAAAATAAGCCTTAGTGTGTTTAGAAATACATTTGAACTTTGCTTCCACGATAGATGAACTCTGACCGCCCTTTTTTCTTTTTTCTTTTTTTTCTCTTTTGTATTATGTATGAGGTAAATTATGTTGGAGTTGCATGATCTTTCAAAGTCTTTCTCTTTGGTGGGGGTCGGACGGTTATTTGCATGTTTAAAGTTTGTTGGTGCCTTTTTCATCTATTCAAGAATTGAGGGTTGGGAACTACTACCAACCCTTTTAACTACTAGTGGGATAATTATCTACCTTTAGTTTTACTTCGGGCTAATAACTTCGTAGTGATATGTTTCTTATGTGACTCCTATGAGTCACGAGCTAGTTGAAAAATGTATTATTCCAGATATTTTGTTTATAAAAGATGAAGACTTAAACTCTGCTATTTTAGTTAGAAATGCTTTTTTTACTGAGTTATCTACTTCTTTTTAGAATTCTAATATTCCTTTCATCATTTTGTAAAACAAAGAAAAAGTCATTTGTTAGTGTGGGGCATTGTTGTTAGTTTGGGGGTCTCTGTCGGTATTATATTCACATCTAGTGTTATCATATTTCTTTTCCACCTGTATATCATGGTCTATTTTAAGATTTCTTTCCATAAGCTATCCGATACTAGAACATTTTTTTACTTTTCTCTTTTCTTTTGTTAACTTTTTTCTCCAGATGCATCAATTTTGACTGCTTTAAAGTTGAAACCTGGTTACTGTGAATTATTTTGTGGCGGGAATCAATAGAAAGTCTAGTATGATTCGAGAATTCCCGAGAACACTTTGATTAAGACGGCATACAAGACTCTTAGAAAGTTATTATGATTTGAGAATTCCTGGAAACACTTTGATCGCTTTAGAGTTTGATGGCTTTTAGATTTTCTTACAAGCTAATGTTGCATCTCAATTAACTTGCACCTTATGAACACTTTGTGTTGGAAAGAAGCATATTGATTCTTGTTCTGCATAATTACGTAAACGTATTGCTATAACAGAGCTGCACTCTTTCTCAAACACACTGCAAACTGGTTGTCTGGGTGTTTAGGGTTCTGTTAAGGACATTTCTTGATGACCACAGGAAAAAGGAACCTCTAGTTTCTTGAAGCTCCTCCTATTGTTTTGTTGGTTTGATTAAGTGTATGTGGAAAATCTGCCAAACGATCATGAAATGGCTCCAAACTTGTTACTGGGTGGCTGTATCAATATATGCATATAATTTGGTTTCTTGTATTATTTTCTTTGCAGGTGAACGTTCCAAAAACAAAGAAGACTTACTGCAAGTCCAAGGAATGTCGCAAGCACACCTTGCACAAAGTGACCCAATATAAAAAGGGCAAGGATAGTTTGGCTGCACAGGGAAAGCGTCGCTATGATCGCAAGCAATCTGGTTATGGTGGACAGACGAAGCCTGTTTTCCACAAAAAGGTAAAAGACTGTCCTACGGTCTATCAGTATATTTCCTTGTATGAGCTGCGATAATTCTTTCGGCTAGATCCACCTTTGGAGCAATTTACGAATTGAAAGCAATTTTTAATATACTTTCTCAAAACTAGCAAGCCTGGGAACCTAAAGATTAGTTATATTATTCTCAAAACTCATTTCCATATATAATTTTTATCAAAAAAAATTTCAGTGTGCAAAAACTTGTGTTTCATGTTTCAAAATAATAGGGGAAATTGACTAGTAGCTAACTTTAATTGCTTTCATCACGCAGGCAAAAACTACCAAGAAGATAGTGCTGAGGCTGCAATGCCAGGGTTGCAAGCATGTGTCCCAGCACCCAATCAAGGTCAGCTCTTCATCTATCTTTCTATTGGCGTTGGTTTTTGTTGCTAACTTTCTGTTTTTGGGATAGATAATAATACTGCCTCCAAATTTTTATGCCTTCCCTCTCTTGCAGAGGTGCAAACACTTTGAAATTGGTGGAGACAAGAAAGGGAAGGGAACTTCACTTTTCTAAATTGGAGTTACTGGCGAACTGCATATTTACTCTTTCTGCATCAGTATTTGTTATTTTGAAATCAGTTTGAAGGTTTGGTTTTTATCGTGCCCTTATTTTTTTTTGTAGACCTTTTTGATTATTGTGGTATTTTGTGATCTTACTAGATGACTTCTAATGGTACCTTCCGTCAGTTTTATGAGTATTTGAACCCAACTTTATATGCTTGAAATTTTTGCAAAATAAAGGAATAGGCAAACAAGGAGCGCCCCCTGATTATCATTCTGCCATCTATGAACTAGGGTTTTTTTTTTTTGTTAATCAAAATACGATGTCACTCTTCTGACTTTAAACTTGGGCAAGGTGACACTTGGTCGGGCTTAATGGTATTTCATTTCACTATCACAAAATTATATATTCTTGGTGGATGTGGAAAGTGTACGATTGAGCAACACTTAAAAAGATATTATGGGTGTGTTTTGTCAAAATTGAAAAACGTATACTTGTATTGAGAGTAATGAAAATTGGTTTTAGAGGTGTAAATTGTGGGGAAAATATGTATACCTTTTTATTTGAAAATATAGCTAAGCGTATTTTTTTTCTTGTACAACAAATTTTTATTTGAGCAAGAAATTTGAAAAATAAATTTTCTTCTTTTGCACGGGTGACAAGCCCATTATCTCAATCAGTTTTTTCTTTTGTTTTGTTTTATTATTTTTTTTAAGGAAATCGAGAAACTTATAATGCAGAACATTATTCTGCGGCATTTCTGCCAATGGAGATGCATAGAAGTCTAAAATCTGGGGGAATAAAACGGCAACGCAAAAGTGTACGTTATCTTCAACGCTTTAATGCATCAATCCAAAATATTGGAAACACAAAATTAATAGAAGTGTCCACAAATATTAGCTTGGCGGTGTTGGTATGACTGGGTGTATCCATATCATTACTGGTAATAGAATAAAATTACCGTGTTATTCATGCGTTGTGTGGAAAACCTTAGTAAGAGCATTTAAAAAACAGATAATCTAAGTAGATTATGTTAAGATTCATGTTGATATCTTATCATTTTTCACTTTACAGATTAAACAACAAACTACATAAACAGCTGATTATGTAAATATTAAAGTACTAATTTCTTTAAATAAAATGAATAGTATGACAGAAATAAAATCGTTCCATTGACTAAATTTATTAGTTTGTTTATTCATTCTAACAAAAAAGATAATTATTATTTGTTCAGTCAAAATTTTAAAATATAATTTATGATAGAAAACATTAGTCAACTCTGTAAATGATTAGTCTAGTTTAATAGGAAATACTGAATATTTATGTTTGATTTCATATTTAAACTTACTTTATGCTGTTAAACATTAATGAATGTAGAAAGATAATTACGGTGGAAAGTTCAAATTTTACAAAATTTTTGTCCTTCACTTGATACTTTTATATTTTACATGTAAAATATACAAAATAGGCATTATATATGATTTTTTGTGAATACTATATATTAACAGATATGGCATTGTCAATGTTACTCCAGTATTCATCTCAGCCTTCCAAAATGAGTGCACTATAAATAGTTGAGATGAACGGTTTGGACGACTTTTTTTTATAGTTCTTTACTCGCTGAGTTTCATGAGCTTATATTTCATGCTCATCAATGCAGCACTTAGTTTGTTCGACTTTATTGCAAGTGACTACGCTAAACACACAAAAGTACAGAGCTAGGGAGAGAGATGTCGGAGAGCTCTTAACTCAAAATTTCTCCAAGTGTTGGTTGCTACAAACAAAGAAACCTCCCCTTTTATAACCTATAAGAATGCGAGAATTTTCATGGTCCAAAACCCTCAGAATATTCTAGGACCCATCTAGAACGTTCTGTGATTTCAATCATGCCTTTTCGAAAACTTCTATATACTTACATTATGTTATTCCATTTGATACACCAATAGAATAATCTATACACTTCTAAATTATGCTAAACATACAAAAATACAATAGAAAGTCCAAAAAGCTATTAACTTCGATTTGCTCTAGAGCATTTTGAATGGTACAGAGATGTCCAATCCCATATGCTCCGTATCTCGATACAATCAAAGTGTAGGCACGTGACATTCTCCACCATCAATTTTTGCGATTCCCTCATTGCGACTTCTTGTGAGACTTCATATCCGACACTCTACCCTCTCCTTTGGACTTACTCTTAGTTGCTACTCGTGCAAAATGTTGGAACACTTTGGCTTTTTTACACTATGCATGCCCCCTGTGCGGCCTATCTTCCCCTTAACCACACGACTAGACTTCACAGCACAAACCCTTTCTCTACCTATGCCAATCTCCAATGTCAAGCTCAAATCATTGAGCAATCCATAAATTGGTTAGGCTTCCCTATTTATTATTTGAGCTATCCTTTCTCCCTCTGTGATTAAAGCCCTATCATCGCTTAGTCTCATTCACTTCAACGAATTAATGTGATGCCCCAGTATTAATCAACAATGTTCTTAACCCAAGGTTTTATAAAACACTTTTAATTTATTTTTTATTATAACAGATGATTTAAAATAATAAACAAAATCTCAATCCCAAGTTATATTACTAAAGGTTTAATTAAGTATTTAAAGGAGTTTCTAAGAACAATTAAAATTGTAGACTTAATCATAATAATTGAGAAGCTTATGGATCAACATAAAACACTTATGTATTAAACTATGATTTTTGGGAAGCTCGAAGACTAAAGAAAAGTGCAGCGGATTTAATCATTATGATCCCAAAGTCTCGGGATCAAATGGAAGATAGTTGCGGACTTAAACGATAGAGATTCCAAATGCGATGGACTTGATTAAAGGATTGATCATTTAGCTTATTTGAAGGTTGCAAACATAGAAATACAACACATAAATTGGTAGGTATCAAAATCAATTAGAACAGAGACATTGGGCTAATGTCCCGTGACCGAACATAGTGTGTCCTAAGGATGCTTGGTACCCAAATCAACATAGATCTATCGGGACCCTGAACATAAACCTTCAGCCACCAAACAGACCCTTTGGCTCGAAATCTTTACCAAAGGTAATCATTTTCAAATATAACATTTCCATATGGTTTGTTTGTTAGAATTGTACTAAAAGACATGCTTGTTTTGAATTTAGTATTTCATAATAAAATTGTTTCTTTTAATGAGAATATGTATGAGAAATGGTTACTTAATATTTATTTTAATGAATAAGTATGTGTCCCATATTATACATATCAGATGATCTAGTGTGTAAAATACGACTTATGTGCATAATATTTTATCATCAATTCTTATAAAATATAAGTTTTAAGTTTACAATTTTAAATGGAAATGAACATACTATCGATAAATTGTAGTGTACGATTTTAGTAGATATGTCTCTACTATAAGGGACAATATAGTTCCAACTCCATTTACTAGTACACTTTGTGTGTATTAAATAGGACCGCGTTGAGGTATTTGCTTTAGTACTAATTATATAAGACAATTAATGTCTCGTCGTCATGGATAATATTTATACTCTTAATCTTGATATTATTATTTATACATATGTGGACAATGTTTTTCATTCTGATTCATAGAAGAGTGATATTCATTACGAGTCAATAAATGATACAAACCACGCTCACGTTAAAACGAGACCCGTAAAGAATTAGCCCTAGACCGAACTTTAAAATGCAGTTTTGAGATGGAACCTTGACCCATTACCAATGATGGAGGCAAGAACCTTGATATGGTGAAATGCTATAATCCGATATGGAAAACGGATTGATAAGTCTGGGTGATCGCTTCAGAAACTCTGAAACGCTTAAAGAGTTTTCAAAGAATAAAGAGAAAATTGCTCTCACAAATTTTCACTAAAAAATAATATGCCTTCTTATTAAAATGAAATAGGTATTTATACAAGAATAATGTACAAAATAGGTAGCTAAAAACTTCCTAAAACTAAAAACTAAAAAGGAAATAGCCAATTGACATGCAAGACTCAAAACAAGAAACAATTCAAAATAGGAAATAGTCTACATGTCTTAAAATAGGAAATAATGAAACTCTTCTAAATTACTCTATGGCTTGAATTAGGAAACTCCAGTCTTGAACATCTTTTCCAATTTCTTCAATAGGCCTCCACGAACTAGCTTGGGCCCATGTTGCTTGAATCGGCCTACTAAATTCATCTTTCAACCTCTTTGCACTTGCTCTTATAACTGGGCCAACTGGTACTCGAATTGGATCCACCCAATTATTTGCGCCTACGTTGCTCTTGGACTCATCATTCTCTTCCTCTAGAAAAAGATTTGTCCTCAAATCATCGCCTGCATCAAAAGGACTTAAATCAGTTTCATTAAAAGAAGCATTAATAACATACTCACCTGGAAATCAAGCTTTTAGGTATTTTCACTGATTCGCTCGCAAACTTGAAAAGGACCATCCCTATGTGGTAATAACTTTGAATGCCTTTACTTTGGGAACCTTTCCTTTCTCATGTGTACCCAAACCCAATCGTCGGGTTCAAAAAATAGTTTGCATCGGCCTTTATTGGCTTGCTGCATATATTGTTTTGTTCTCCTTTCTATGTTGAGCCTTGCGTCGGGTTCAAATTCAGCCTTTTTTTTTTTCTTTCCATCCAAGTTAGTATATTCAGAAATAGGTAATGGCAATAAATGCAATGGAGTTAAAGGACTAAAATTGTAAACAAGCTCAAACGAAGAATACTTAGTAGTAGAATGAACAGAACAATTATAAGCAAACTCAACATGCAGTAAATATTCCTTCCACGTTTTAATATTCTTTTTAATAATAGCCCTCAACAAAGTAGATAAAGTCCTATTTACTACTTCTGTTTGACCATCAGTTTGTGGGTGACAAGTAGTGGAAAATAACAGCTTGGTTCCTAATTTACACAACAAGATCTTCCAAAAGTAACTCAAGAATTTAGCATCCCTATCTGAAACAATTGTTCTGGGTATACCATGCAATCTCACAACCTCCCTAAAAAACAAATTAGCAAATTGGAAGCACCATCTATTTTGTAACATGGAATAAAGTGTGCCATTTTAGAAAACCTATCCACAACCACAAAAATAGAACTACGTCCTCTCTTAGATCTATCTAGGCAAGCTTAACACAAAATTCATTAAAATATCAGTCCAAGGTTCACTAGAGATTGGTAAAGGAATATATAAATCATGGAGTAGTGTCCTAGATTTGGCATGTCTACATGTAACACATTTACTACAGACTCTCTCTGCATCTCTTTTCATGCATGGCCAGTAGAAATGTTTCTATAAAGTGGCTAAAGTCTTAGCAATGCCAAAATGTTCCATTAATCCCCCACCAAGAGATTCTCCGACTAACAATTCACGCAATGAGCAATTAGGCACACATAACTTATTTACTCGAAATAAGAACTACTCATGCGGTGAGACCACCAATTTGATCATTCATGCTCTTCATTAAATGACCAATTTGGTTACTAAGATTGCCAAATTGGTTGTTCAAACTTCTGGTTAGACTTTGTATTTTTGCAAGATTTTACTCAAGAAGTTTCTCAACACTATCCAAACGATTCTCATGAGGATTGGACGGTTAATTATGGAAAGTGGGATAAATGTAAGTATCTCAAATGGGACCCTTTCCAACCAGTCTGCTTTTCTAATTAGATGGCATATGAGGATTAGGTCTCCAATTGGAGCTACTAGACTGAGAATAATATTGGCCTTTACAACCACACTACCCCTGCTATTGATAAGAATTATACTGCGACTGCGTTTGAGTATACAATACATCTTTAGCTGGTACCATTTAATTGCATTCATCTATCTTGTGCCCTTTTATTTGGCAAAAGGAATACACAATGTATTGCGGGTGAAGGACAATAACAACACTCTCACGGGACAGTTCTTTCAATTTCATCTACTTTTTTTGGGCAACATACTTAGCTAGCCACTCATCAACATCATTGAGTTGATATATTCCCGGCTTTCCAACCATTTCTTTCAATAAGGAAGAGTTTCCTCCCCCTATCGGGCAATCTTCCCATGTCCTAGACTCATTAACTAGATTATCGAGAAACTGCCAAATCTCATTTTCTGATTTGTAAAATAAATCCCTGCCACTTATGTCAGAAATTAGTTCTTTCATTCGGGCATTGAGCGAAGCATGAAACAATCTTATCAGATATACTCTATCATAACCATGATGAGGACATAGAATTAATAGATCTTTTAAGTGCTCTCAAGATTGGTAGAACTTCTCGGATGGACAAGAAATAAATTGAGAGATTCTCTCTTGATACCTAAATGTTTGATGGCTTGAAAAATATTTATCTAAGAACACCTTTTGCAACTTGGCCCAAGTATCAATAGAATACGGAGGAATTGCCATAAAACAATGTTTAGCGTTATCTTTAAGTGCAAGCCGAAAGAGGCTTAAACAAACAACTTATTCACCAACGCCTGGCTTAGCTATCGTAGGATATATGGTGACATAGTCACTGAGAAAGTTGTAGTCATTCCCGCTGTCGAATCCATGGAATTACGAAATACTTTGTATCATATTAGGCTTTACTTTAAATGTTTTCTGTACTTCAGGTGGTAAAACAATGCATGTAAGGGGATATTGTTTCACCGGATTCAAGATTTGTGCAATAGGAACATTCGCAGGATTAACCGGATGACATTGTTGCGGATATTGATGAGCCAGCAGTTGTTGACCACCATACTATAGCTGGGTGTCACCGTATTGTGGTTGTTGCCCACCATACTGTGGCTGGGGACTACCGTATTGTGGTTGACCACCGTATTGATTGATAACTAGTTAAGGAGCAGAAGGAGGGAGTTGAAGATGAACCAGTGGAGGAGCAGGAGGAGGAACAACGAGAGGAATATCGGGATTAAGAACAGGAGAAACGTTGTTCAAATTCGCATTCCTATGTAAAACTTGGAGTGCTT
>MKEJ01004135.1:0-18183 GCA_001753735.1 Embelia ribes
GTTATAGAATGTGAGATTGGCAAGTGGCGGTATTAGTGTGGATTCCCTATTTTTATTTTCAAAATTAATAAATATTTTTCATTCTCTTTTACCTTAAAAAGAGAATACACTCACTCTTCAAGGTTTCTAGAGGGTTCGGGGCTTGTTTCGAGTCTTCTAGGAAATTTGGGGCATGACAAAAAGTGATATCATCTAATTTTAGTTACATAAAATTAAGATTGAATTCTTTATAAGTAACGTGATGCAAGTGCTCTAAGAACATATTCAATGAGATGATTATTTGAGTTTCCCCTCATACGTGTAGGGTTGTTCATTAGACTCACATTTTTGTGGGGTCTTGGATAGATTTGCACCAGCCCAACAATATATCTATACATGTACAACACCCGTAGTTATAGGGTGGGTATAGGTTGAGAAGCAAACTTACGTCCCACCCCACAGAACCGCCTCATAGACCCATCCCGCAGACCCACAAATAAGTCGACTTACTGTACAGATAAGTCCTTAACCTCTCCCAATTTTTAATAGCCGTTGAATTGTAACGGTAAGGCAGTCTGGCTGGTTTTTTCACATAAATACACTACTCTCCATTTTATTTACCACAACCAACAATAATCAATTACTAATTCTCAATACCTACACCTTACAGGGTCTCAAATCATTTATTTAAAAGTTTTTTTGATCTTTGTTTACTAAGATTCAATCTCTCAGCTACACTTCTTTTCTTCCGAGCTGCTTTAACTTCTATTCCACGTTTTCCATTTGGTGGTACTTCTAAATTTGCAATTTATAATCTTTAGCCTATTTGAGATTTGTTGTGTTCCTTTATATATATATATTCATGAAAATACCTCTGATGTAAAAAATGATAGCGGTAGAAAAGTTTCTAAAGATTAGAACGAAAAATACTAGTTTACCTTATCCAAAAGATGGAAAAATAAATAAATCAGTTTGTAACTTTTGTAGTGTTGAGTTAAATGATAGTAGATGGGATGACACTTCTCACTTACTTAGACATTACAACAAACACATAAAAATATAAGGAAAAACTTAGCAGATTTTCTTATTTTCGATTTCCTTCGAACTCAGTGTAGTTGAGACCTCCATGTGCAAGGAAGATTGATAAGAGAAAATAAAAGAAGATTTGATGAAGGGATAAATTAAAATTGACGAGTGATGTTATGATTTAAATTTGAGTATTTTCATGATTTAGTCGTATTTCCTTTATTTATAAAAAAAAGAAATATAATGCCTTAAATATGAATTGAAATATGAGTTTTATTATTTTATTGTTCAAACTGGGTTAAAAAATATTTATTTTTTATTTCTCCAATACATATTACAATAGCGTAATTGTGTATGTTACAACATATAATAAAATAATTTAAATTATTAATTAAAAAAATAAGCCATAACTTGTAACTTAAAATGCACCAATTTTAGGAAATTAGTCGATTTACCTCCTTGGTCAATCCACTAATCTTGTGGGTAGACACACACCGCCACCCATATCGCATATATGTTGTGTACAGTGCGAGTATGGTTCTCATATTTCTTCTATCAAACTCACAAACCTGCCAAAAATGGGACGAAAAGACTTGCTAGGTCTAATGAACACTCCTACATACGTGCCTTCTTAAATAAGGAAGTTTATAATTTTTTTCCCTTCAATGCAAGTAACTTCTTTGTCCAATCCTTAATTATTATATATACCTATTATCTTTATTGTTATATAGATATAAGCTATTTTTATCATTTGTATTAGTCGACCAAGTCATGATATTGAAATATGGAACCTTTGTTAAAAAACCTCTAGATCATGTGTCCAAAGTGCATCTCTTTCTCTTTCATTACTATTTTCTTGATTGTGTTACCTTATTAAAAAGATTGGTTTAGACTAGGAAGCTAATTTTAAAAAACAATTAGAACACATGTTAACTCTATAATAAAAAAATGGTTCTTGCATCATGATGGATAACTTAAATCCGGGACTCATTATTTGGGTTATCCAACAAGCGTTCACATGGTAAAAATTCAAGAAGGCAGCTTGTCAAATGAGTTTATGACAACCAAGTTATTACAGCTTGATCTGCTTGATTTACATATCCGAGGATAATATGTATCAATCCTAATCAAGCAGGCCAAGCTGGAATATCAAAACCTTTTTAGTAACAATCAAAACTTATGATCATGAAATTATTATCACGATCATGCATTCATTCATAATGCATATAACCTAGTCTTTTTTTTATTATAGAGTTACTTGGCTAACCATACATTTCATTTCTTTTTTCCATTCTCTTTTGGATATATGCGTGGTTTTGTAGGTGTGGAGGCAGGCATAGAGTATCAATAGATACTTGGGCATTATTGTATATATTTTTGGCGCACATGTATTAGCGCATTATTATGCATTTTATTATGTAGCATACTCTGATAGCATTGTAGCCTGGGCAAATGTATAGATAAGTTCTTGTTACTGTATGAAGACGAAAAAGCTATGTATACATTCCATTTCTTATATTTTTGACAAGCATACAACTTGTGATATTGTACAAGTAAACAGACAAGTTTACTTTGTAATTATGTGTTATATATATATTTTCTGGAGTTGACGCTGACCTTTATTCTTTCTTTTAGAGCAAGTTTTTTTTATTTAAAATGTTGTTGATCATGCAGTAGAACGTGCATAGTATCGCCATGCAGTGGCGAATATATGCGATGTGAATGACGTAATTATTTCAGTTCATTTTATTTTCTTTCCTTTCCTTTCTTTCCTTTTATTTTCCTTTCTTTTTCTTTATAAGCTCACGTCCTTGAGTTTCTAGGGATTCGGGTCGTGACTGGTAATGCCGTAATGTAATAGTTTCAACCTATACCGCTACCATAACCATTATCATTACACTAAATTTTTTTTCATCAAGACAAAAAAATTTGTAATTCCGGTTGCAGCTACCATTACGCTACGACTGTTACAGTCAAAAACTGTTACAATACCACCATTGCCATAACTGTAACCGTCACCGTTATTTAAAACCCTGATCCTAATTAGAAGTATCATGATAGTAAGGAAGTAAATAAATAGAACTATTCGAAAGTGACTTGAGAGCAGCTCATTAAGAGTTCAACTCGTGCTTAAATCGTTTGAAAAAAAGAATTGAGCAGGAGTTTCATTTTGATGCTCATTTAGTAAATAAACCGAACAAGAATTGCGTGCAGCTCAGCTCGTCTGCTTGATAGTTTGACTCGTCTATATATATTCATCAAATAATTAAATACATGTATATGTAAGTATGTATAATGTTAGAAAAGAGAGAAAATAAAAGGTGGTTCAACTTTTTTGTCCATGCAATTAGTAAACAACATAATTTTTCTGCATCGAATGGTAACAAGGAGATTTAAGTTTTCCTTATTTATTTAAAAGCTCTCTTGGACAACTAAGTAGTCTTAATTGATTCAATAGAATTATAATTAGTTGAACTTAAAGGTGGGCCTACAGAAAAAAATAACAATAATTGGCCCCAAAGGTAGGACTTCACTAGATATAACCCAGCATAAGTTTTGATTATTACTAAAAAAGTTGGCTCGCTGGCAAGTTCGATCTTTCAATACTAAAAAAGAGCAGGAGCTGGAGTTTGATGGTTTAGGCTCGTGCAGAGTCAAACTCGAGCTCGAGCTCGAGCTCGAGCTCGGTAACATATCTGAAAAACACCAAGCTCAGCTCGGCTTGGCTTAGCTCAGCTCGTTTACACCCCTACATGACAGTCATAGATGCCCCAAAGGTGAAAAAAGAACACTCGGATAAAACCAGCAAATGACTGAAAGAAAGTCATTCAGCATATACAAAATAGATATTTGGCTTTAATATCCTCTTGTATTCGAAATAGTTTTCCTGCTCACATACCCTTTTGTATAATCAGGATTTAATTCATCAAAATTAGAAGCCAAATCTCCTCCTTTAATATAGGACCACAACAATCAAACTCCTATTTTAAATTCTGAACCTATTGACCAACTTCTAAATTCCATGGTCTTCCACAACTGTACATTTTAGGAACACTTGAAATCGGGAACTCAAAACGTACTTTTCTAAAACACTCTAAAGCGGGGACTCAAACCTGCCATTGTCATTCCAAGCACGTTTGGGGAGAAGCCCACCATGTTCACTCATACTCCCTTTCAACCTATAAGGATACGCTTTGCTCCGAATTGTTCTCAAAGGACCGGACCTGTTGCCATGCTTTATAGGCAAAAACCCTCCTCCCCCTCGAAAACTCGAATCTGAAAACACTTGTTTTTCCGTCTCTTCAAGTGGACCTGAACTATAATCCATGGTTAAGAAAGGAGAAGCAGGCCCTTGATTTAAGCCAGCATTCCACCAACTACTATCTGAAGGAACAAAATCGGACCTAAAATCTGAGTCCCGGGCAGAAGAATCTTTCTGACAATACAAATCTATGCAAGTTACGTCTTTGTCGTTGTATACGAGTTTTAACGCCTGCACAACTTCACCCATGAATGGCCTTAGAGTCACCTCCGGGTTCACACACATGGAAGCAATGGCTGCCACCCTAGCCACGTCATCAAAGTTATAGGCTCCTGCCAATGAAGGATCAACAAGTTGTTCAATTCCTTCTCTATTAGTAAGCAATGGGCGGGCACATGTCACGAGGTTCTCTTGTCCTGGAGGTTGAGACATGTCCACCGGTTTCTTCCCGGAGAGAAGCTCCAAAAGAACAACCCCATAACTGTAAACATCACTTTTAACAAGTAGATGTCCTGTCATTGCATATTCAGGGGCAACGTACCTGCAATTCCCAATAATAACTCGATCTAAGAAGCAACTTTAAAGATTTTCAGTACAAAGTCGCTACATGAAATAACTAGCAGTATTATCAGTAAGAAAACAAGTCTTATGAAAGTTATGGCACACAAGAAATAAATATATACTCAAGCCTTGACTGGCTCTAATTTAAAATATTAGTTTGTCACTCTATTTATTTAAGTATTAATTGGTTTTGCTTATAACTAATAGTTATTTCACAAGCCCAAATTGTTCATATTTCAATAGTTTTTGCTTCTTGCAAGTACAAAGTGACAAAATCAATATTATACAAGCATTGACGAAATCACACAACACTGTTTGTATAGGGAGTAGTTATTGCGGTGTTTTTTATACTTCAAGAAAAGTATATATGTTTACATGGAAGTTGCAACCAAAGAAAGCCCCATTATAGTCTTGCATACTGTTTGAAGCATTTCGAGATAATCATATAATATGAATTCTCATGATCAAGCTAAAAAATGACTTTTCAAAATTCTGAAAAACTGCAAAATTGTTCATTACCCCCCTGGTCACTAAGATAATGCGAGTGCCATCACAAAATTGCAAAATTGTATATGGTTATCTTTCTAGATTTGTCAATCAGAATCAAGGACTTGCATTATTTGGTTCTGATTTACTGAATAGATAACTAGTATCAACAAAGATGATAAAGACTTTCAGGAGTTGAGAAGATTTTGTAGCACATACCCAAAAGTACCCATGACCCGAGTAGAAATATGTTGACTTCCTTCCGTTGCTTCCCTCGCTAACCCAAAATCTGAAACTCTAGGGGTAAAATCATCTTCTAATAGAACATTACTGGCCTTGAAGTCTCTGTGGATAACACGAGGGGTAGAATCTTCATGAAGATAAGCCAATCCTCTTGCTGCACCAAGCGCAATCTTTAAGCGCTTATCCCAATCAAGAAAACCTTTTTCCTTGTCAGCACCTGTAACACACATATACGAAAAAAAGTGCAATAAATTTAGAAATCAACTAAATATTTTCTCTGTATCATAATGTCAAACAAATGAGTTGCTGAAACTAGGGCATCATTTTGAGAGTTCTCTGATAAATTCCAGAAGACAGAATTAGATAAAATGTAACCAAATGGAACTTGCAGTATATTCGTTTATTTGGAAAAGAACCAGACCAGAAACTAAGACTCGGGCGAGATTTTGTATCCCACAAAACTTGGAACTTGGAACCTACAATTGCGTAACTGTGATAGTATAACTAAGATCTTACAGTAAAGTACAATTCTGTAAATTGCAATGGTCAAAATACAATTCATTGTTAACTATTCCACATTCCGCGTAAACCACATTGTACAATCAAATCCACACAAAAATTATTCAATAATTATATTTCCACACTTTACCCATACTACTACTTACTTCATCAAATATAATGGTAATAAACAACTTATCGCAAAAAAATCCGAGAGGAAATTTTACCATGCAGATGGGATTCCACACTGCCATTTGGAACAAGGTCATAAACCAAGCAGCGTATGTGATTTTCAACACAAAAACCGACCAGTTTCACTAGATTACGGTGATGCAAACGGCTCAGCAACTCAACTTCTGCCACAAACTCACGACTTCCGTTCTGATTATCCCTCGTAAGTAATTTCACTGCAACTTCATTATCATCTTCCAGCAACCCATGATAAACACGTCCAAATCCACCTTCACCCAAAACCATTACTGAGCTAAAATCCTGTGTTGCCTTCTCAAGCTCTGCAAGTGTAAATGTTTTGACAGAAATAATGGAAGTAGGCATGGCTGAAATGATGGACGCAGGTGTCGAGCTTGCCAAGTTACTTGAGAAGATAGATCCAGTCCCTGAAACATTAACATAGATTGTATTAGCAAGCCCACACATGAAAATTAGATCTGTATCTTAATATAGAACTGAATACAGAGACTTAATTAACAGTAAATCCATAAATATAGAGAAAGAGAAGAAGGGAATTAGAGAAAAGATGAGAAAGAAGAGAAGAAGAGAGGAGGTCAAACAATATTCTCAATATTCAATTCAATAATCAAAAGTGAACAATCAGTGTGTTTGGCCCCTTTATTTATAGGGAAAAGCCAAAACATAAAAGAAAATAACACAACTAATAATAAGATGGAAGTATCCTAAATGTTAAAATATAAAATCAAATCAAATAAATACTAAATATTTTTAAATCTTCATGAATACACTTTTCCATAACAACGATCTCCATCGTTTCTCCCCGGCTTAAAAGAACTCTCCTCTAGAGAGTAGTCCAAAAGAGCAAAATCCAACTAGCGAAACTCGGTCTCGGTAATCCATGTAGCATCAATGACTGGACGATCCTTGCAACAAATGAGGTTGCTGCGAAACCCACCATCACTAGAGTATACATCCTCAACATCAATCATAGCAGAGATACCATCACGGGAAGGAAAAATGGGTGGAAGGTAGGGAATAGAGGCGGGAATGGGTAGCGAAGGACCGGCACCTGCAGAAAGATCAGGGGACAAAAGTAGAGACTCGAAAGTGCCTCGGAAATGAAACAGATCCTCAACATTGAAATGGGACTAATATCTATATGTGCAGGTAATTCAAGTAAATATGCATTCGGTCCAAATTACGTAAGATACGAAAAGGGCCCATGGCGTGACCATGTAGCTTTTTAAAATAGTTTTTTAGAAAACGCTCGGAATGCACACGAACCATAACAAAATCATCTTCTTTAAAATCAACTTTCCTATGATGCACATCAGAAGCAAATTTGTAAGATGCATTATTCATATTAATTTGTCTCTGAAAGTCGCCATGAAGATCACGAATATGATTAGCAAACGTATCGGCCGAAGTGGAGGAACGAGCATCGATAGGCAAGGGAACCAAGTCAACATGTTGGCGCAGGACATACCCATGCACAATCTCAAAGGGACTCTAACCGGTAGAGCAGTTGACGGAACTATTATTCGCAAACTTGGCCGTAGGTAAAACCAAATCCCAAGTCCCAAGCTTATCACCAATTATACAACAAAGCATATCCCCTAAACTGCGATTAACCACCTCTGTCTGCCCATAGGGCAGAATGTGGAGAAAAACTTTAGAGTTGTGTCAAACAACTTCCAAAATGTCTTCCAAAAGTAACTGATGAACTTGACATCGCGGTCAGACACTGTCGACGTTGGTAACCCGTGGAGACTGACAATCTTGCAAAAGAACAGCTTCGCAACATGTGAATTATCCACAGTCTTAGTACACGGAATAAAATGCGGCATCTTAGAAAACATATCTACAACTGATATAGAATCATGACCTCGAGTCGTTTTAGGTAGACCGAGGACAAAATCCATACTAACGTCTTTCCACGGTTCGTGAGGGATAGGCAAAGGCATGTATAATCCCGTGTTGCGCTTCTTGGCTTTCGCCAATTGGCATGTGCGACATTGTGAGACAATATGAGCAACATCCCTTTTGAGCGAAGGCCAGTAGAACCTATCTTCGACTAAGGCAATGGTTTTGTCGCGACAAAAATGTCCCGAAAGTCGTCCCCATGTAACTCCCGAACTAAAAGTCACGGAAGAAAGTGCGAGGAATGCAAAGCTTAGAAGCTTGGAATAAGTAACCATCGTGAATAAAGAAGTCCACATACTCACAACGATTGCCATTATGAACCTCCTCGAAGATAATCCCAAAATTTGGACAAGTAGCATATTCGTCCTTCAGCCTTTTGAAACCTACAACATCGATACTAACAGACTGTGAGATGGAAATAACACGACTAAGGGCATCAGCATGCCTGTTCTCGCTACCAACACGATGATTAAGAACAAAAGTATAGTCCTGGAGAAACTCAACCTAAGTGGCGTGCCTGGGGTTTAATTTTTTGAGAATTAAGGTACTTTAAAGCCTTATGGTCAGAGTACAAGACGAATTCCTGAGGCAATTAGTGGAACCGCCAATGACCTAAGGCTCGCACGATAGCATAAAACTCATTATAAGTGGAATAAATTTGTTTGGCCTCATTAAGTTTCTCGCTAAAGTTCGCAATAGGGTTCCCTTCTTGACTTAAGACGCCTCCTATACCTACGCTAGAAGCATCACAAGCAATCTCAAAGACCTTAGCAAAATCAGGGTGACCCAAAACTAGGGCCTCTTAATTTCCTCAAAAGATCTGGTAGTAGCATTGGTCTATTTGAACTCTCCTTTTTTCAAGGTATTAGTAATGGGAGCAGTGATGGTGCTAAAACCCTTAATAAATCACCTATAGAAGGTGGCTAAACCATGGAAACTACGAGCCTGGGTAAGTGTCGTAGGCTGAGGCCACTTTCGAATAGCTCAAATCTTCTTAGGGTCTGCTGAAATACCCTGTGCAGATATGATGAATCTTAAGAAAAGCACTTGCGGTTATATAAAGAACACTTCTTAAGGTTGGCATACAACTTGGCAATGCGGAGTGTCTCTAGAACTTGACTAAGGTGACCCAAATGTTCTTCTTGGGACTGACTATAGATTAGAATATCATTAAAATAGACCACCAAAAATTTCTGATAAAAGGACGTAGAATCTGGGTTATAAACTCGCATAAAGGTACTAAGGGCATTGGACAATCCGAAAGGCATTACCTACCACTCATACAAACCGTTTTGGGTTTTAAAGGCTATTTTCCACTCATCACAGGGCCCAATACGAATTTGGTGTTACCCACTGCGCAAGTCTAGTTTTGAAAACCATTGGGAACTGGCCATCTGATCTAACAAATCGTCAAGTCGAGGTATGGGGAACCTATATTTAACGATGATCTTATTAATAGCTTGACTATCAATGCACATTCTCCAAGACCCATCCTTCTTAGGGGTCAATAAAGCTGGTACCGCACACGTGCTAAGACTATCCCTAATAAAACCCATTTGTAATAGTTCTTCTACCTGCCTATTCAATTCAATACGCTTGGGATTCATACGATTGTTAGGGAGGTTAGGCAGTTGAAATCCTGGGACTAAGTGTATAGCATGCCGAATCTCTCTCATGGGAGGCAAGGCATCGGGTAACTCATCGGGAGTGACATCACAAAACTCGCTTAACAATCTGGACATTTCGGGAGGAAGGTCAACTATAGGGTTCGACTCAACAGGGGAGATAGCCTTGGTGACTAAAGCTAACATATAACCTGATGAATTGCCAGTAGCCTCAAACTTCGGTTTACCTAAGATTTGTATCTTATGCTTAGGAGATGATTTCAGCTCTAAAGTTTAGTCACGACTAGACTTAGCAGGGTTGAGCTTAATAGTCTTGCCATTGAATTGAAACATATACGAATTCGCTCGACCAAAATGGACCACATCTCTATCATACAACCAAGGACGACCTAATAGCACATGAGCCACATCCATGGGAAAAACATCACACCAAATGCTCCCAGAGTAGTCACCTAGGGTTAGAGGAACCAAACATCTCCGTGACAGGTAAGGAAGTCTTATAGACCCAAGCAACTCGAAAAGGTTGAGGGTGAGTTTGAGGTGTCAGATTCAATTTAGGGAGAAGGGACTTGAGATACGACATTCATAGTACTACCTCCATCAATGACTACTTGACACACTCTATTACTCATCTTAATGAAGGTGCAAAAGATGCTAGTGCGCTTCCATTCATCCTCCCATTGTTTCCTTTGTTTATAATAAAAATTGAAATAATCAAGAAATCAATGGATTGGGTTTAAGCTCTGATACCAAATTGATGTAGAACTGAATACGAGAATTAATCAACAATGAACTCAAAAATATTACAGAAAGAGAAGAGGGAATTTAGAGAAAAGAAAGGAAATAAGAGAAGAAGAGAGAGGGGCAAATAATATTCTTAATATTCAATTCAATCATCAAAAGTGAACCATTAGTCTGTTTGGTCCCTTTATTTATAGGGAAAAGCCAAAACATAAAAGGAAATAACAACTAATGAAAAAAAGGAGACAACGAATAATAAGATTAAAGTTTCCTAAATACTAAAATATAAAATAAAATCAAATAAATACTAAGTATTTTTAAATCTTCGGGAATAAACTTTCCCATAACGACGATTGCCATCATATTTGTTTTACATGTTATTTTATTAGTTAACTATTGATCGACGTACGAATCCACATAATTAAGCCTTTTTTCCAACCTGACATGTAGTTTACATGGATCATTTGCCTCCTAACAACCGGATCGAGGCCATATCCAGTGTTAGACCACAAAAGTTATTATGTCCTTCCTAGTTTATTTCAGTAATTTTTGATTTATATGAGCTATAACTTCTGCTATTGCCGGAAGACAAGGGTCAATAAGCTATTTGAATGGTTCTTTGAATCTTGTACAGATCATTGTTGCTGAAGCTGCCAAAGCCATACAAGAGTTCGGTAGAAGTTGGAAACACACTGGCCAAATTAGTGAAGGAGAAAGTATGGTGCGGGTGGGATCTTTCAGTGATGGGCCAGCCATTTTGAGATCACCAGTAAAAACTTCAAAGGTAATAATGGATGTATTTGTCTTTTCATCTCATATTTGTTGCATCTTGCACACAATTGCTTACTGTGGATATTAAGAAGCTCATGTGACGTTTGTTTTTCTTTGGTAATTCTCTTAGTTCACTGAATGTTGTCAGTGTATGAAGAGTTCTATATCAGTAATTGGTTTGCTTTTTCTGCAAAGGTTACATTGCATTAAGTATATATGCATTGTTTCTGGATCATTACACAGCCGCCTATCCGGACTATAACTTCTACCGACTGCAGGATGCATGCATGATTGTTGAGTTACATAAATTTATTTTCCCCTTTGTCTCTCTGTGTTCTCATTCTCTCAAATCTTTAGGAATTTTTATGTGAGAATGTTGGTGATGAAAGCCTTAGTTATTTTATTGCTCATTTTATTGGGATCATTGGTTTGTAACCTCTCAGTGTTTCATAGCAAAATCTTATACCTTGTGGTGGATTATTTTTTAACTTTTGTCTCTGTCTGTCTCTGTCTCCATCTCAATTTACTTAAGTTTTGTTTGGGTACAATTGTTCTAGATTTAATAGAATATGCTTATTTGCCTGGTAATCACTTTCTTGTCAGTTATTGCAGTTCCTAATGAAGGTATGTTTTCATGTGGGGTTTCTTTTGTTGCTTATTTTCACTTATTTTATCATTTAAACTGCATCCACACTCCTTGTCTTTGTGGACTTCTCGCTCCTGCTTAAATACGGACCAAACACCATTGGAAAGCACCCAAGCAGCTGCTTGAACTTTGTGTGCCATAAACAATCGCAAATTCGTTTCTTAAATATATGAATAGAGTACTTGATGATTTATGAGATTAATCATAGACTTGTATCATTTCTTTCTCTAGGGCTATTCCGTAGTTGTTGCCTCTTGCAGATAATTCCTTAATTTTATCGTTCAGAACAGAGTTGAAGCAAAATTTTAACTTACCCAATCTATTAAATAATGCATTTACATAGTTCCTAGACAACTGTGTCTCGGGAACCATGCTACTGGATGCTTGTACAAGGAATTGCTGCTTTTTTTTTTCATTTTTTTTATTATCTATATAAGTTTAAAGAGGTTTTGGTTTTTTAGTGTCATAAATGCTGCTAATGTCTAGGGCATATTGTGACTGCATAGGTCTCACGCTCGCACTGTTACGGCCACTGAATAGAATATTGTAAAGGATAATAACAAAATCCTCCATATAGGATTTAAAAGATTCTGGGAATCAGTTTTCTATAGTTAGAGCCATTGAACCATGAGGGGTATATACTATTTCAGTATTGATTTTTGAGTAGCAAAACATTCTTTGATCTGTATTTCCCTCACTGAATCACTGGACAGCATCAAAGCAGCGGGTTTGCTGGATCTTTGTTAAATAGTGTAGAGTTGTATATAACCAACAGGGTGGTGTAAAAGAAGCTGCCAGTTTTACGCCACACTCTCACTCTGTAAATTTATTTCTTTTGCAGGCTCTCTCAGTTTCTTGCTATTGAGACTTTCAGTCTGTTCTCTGTGTTTTTCTTGCTGTCTTATATACATTTGTGAACGTAGAGATGTTCATGAGCTTCGAGAGTATCTTTTGCAAAATCTGTTATTCTAGCGAAAAATCAGTTGAGGTGCTTATCCATAGCCATTCATTCATATGCATGCTATCCCTTGTTTTCTCTTCTTTTTTTGTTGACAAAGTAAAGGGCCTACCCCCATAGTCTCCAACCCAGGATTGAGTTTCAAAACGTTTTGGTTGCTTGAGATATCCTTAACAGCTCTTCTGTTTCTGTTTGTGTATAGATACAGTTGGGAAAGCTGTAGGAGGAAGCTGATGATGGAGTATCAGTGGTTCAGTAATAGGACAGTTCTTACGTAGTGTGCAAGATATTGTATTGATTGACTTATACTTGTAAAAGTTCCATTAGTGAATAGCACTCTAGATGTGAAGTAGGAGGGTTTGTTGTCTGATAAAACTTGTGTCTATATCTTATTGGTATCTACATGTGACATTGATTTAGTTTCCCTAGGTTAAAGTGCCTAATAAGCTGATTTAAGAGCACGTGCTTGATAATCATGATTGCTATCTTGATACGGGAATGGAAGATTGCTAGTAAAATTAATAGAAACATGAGAGAATGGTGGATGGTTGCAGGCTATTAAAAAGAGTGGTTGGATGAGAGAGTGGTGGATGGTTGTAGGCAGTTGAGATTGTGATATTGTTGTTGCCACATTAGGTGGTGAGCAAATTTAGGATATAAGCAGCACACTACTGATGGATGTTAAAAGGAATTTCTCCAATTCAACTCAGAAATATGTCAATATGGATATTTGGAGAGGGAAAAAAAAGGCTTTCTTTCTCAGCTCTCGTCTTCTGGTTTGCTGACTTGCAGACTTGCAGTGTTTCACCTTGATCTGCTTCTTGATTTGTGCATGTGGTTCACAACCTTCTCCAAATTTAATGAGACCATGGGCAGAAAATAAATTAGATACTTTAGGGGAATTTCTAGGTGAGAGAGTCAGCTACCAAATTACATTTTATGAAATAAATATACTGCACATTTATCCCGATGATGTGATTTCTTTAACTTGAGAATAATAAGTATAACTAATTTGAGTGAGAAGTTATCTACATGAATAAAAGGTCGTAAAAAATAGAAGAGTCGTCTTGTGCCATTCTCACTCGATACATGGTTTCACTGATACTTCGACATTTTGTGGCTCCAAAGTAATCATTTTGTCTTCTAAGTCGGCTGATAATCATTTGGAAATTGGACTATTTCGCACTTTTGATTACGTATATCTCTAAAAACTATATGTATGGCATTGCTTCTTTACCATGCAGCTTGGAAGTTCCCCACGCCATGCTTCAGTTGAGCACAGGGGTGTTGTTCCTGCAGATTTATTCCTACATAAATTGGAAGAAGTTAACAAATCAGTCAAGGTATGGACTTTCCGCTTCTTTTATATGACAATTGACAACTAATACATCTTGTGGATAAAAGTTTTGGTATTTTTGAAAATTTGAATTTGAAGTCCAAATTTATTGATCTTGAAAATTTTTTCAATTGAACTCAAAATTACAAATGCACACAAGGAGAACATTTAAATTATCAAGCGGGAAATTAGATTATGAATGGTTGTAAGTTTCAGTTTTTATTTTTTATTTTTAAATAATTGATTGTGCTACTTCTGTTTGGGAAAATGGGTTCAATTAAAAGTGGTAGAATGAAGCTAGAGTCAAATAAGACCATAAGAGGGACAATATATGTGTAACCAAGGGTTGTTAATTATTTTTTATTTTTGTTTCTCTTTTTCATGATTCTATTTATTTTTCTCAAAAAATTAATCAAATTGGCTAAAATGTACCTTTATGCTGAGTTAAGTTTTTGGTTTGCCTCCTGTATGTGGCATTTCTTTTTGGTGTTATGTGTTAGTAACTATTAACTTCTTCCCGACCAGAAAATCGAGTTGCTTATAGAGCAGTCCCATGCTTCCCCCCATAGCAGCTGAATATGAAGTTGCTGTTTCATTGCAAAGGTGTTCGATAGTAGACGAAATAGAAAGATGAGTAGCTATGTACTTTAGTTTTGTTAGTAACTAGTTTTTCTCTTTTTTTGTTTATCACCTGCAAATTGTTATGCATGATCTTGATCATATCAAATTATGACATGCCATCGGCTACCTCAAGGCCCTCAACTGTGGATCAGTTTTTATTCTCTCTCTCTTTAAATCGGCCTGTCTGTATCTCATGCATGGCTTCAGGCTGCACAATGATCCAGGAAACTTGTTCAATTTATGTTACAAGTTGTGAAGCAATAATTTTTGTAAGAGGCTACTTATTAGATGTCTATGTTTATATGAATAGTACTACTTGGCATACAAAATTATGTATGCGAGCATGTGCATAATCTATTTGACAAACAATTCATCCACTCATTTCGAAAGAAGCGCTCAAGAAATGCCTCAAAATTGCAGAACTACTATTGCCATGTCAATGTGATCAGACATAATTTTGTATGTCCGACATTTTTCTTTGCATTTTTTAATTTTTGCCCTTCTTGTGTGCCTGTGTATTACATTGTATACGATTTCTTACTATTGAGCATGTGCATGTAGAAGTTTAATCTGGAAAATGCCTTTAGACTTCTGGGTTTAAGAAAGCCATGTAACTGTTTAGGCAATGGAGCTGAACATTGTTCTGTTTACTGCCTCAGCTAGTAGTGACAATGGAGCTTTATCAGGCTTGAAAATTTGTCCACCCAAACTTGTCATAATATGGTGTGCATGATGGAGATTAATTTGCTTACACAACTAGTTTACAAACTTTCATACAGAAACAGGCGTGTTGGTTGCATGACCTATATGCATGTTTACATGTGGAATTTATGCCTTACGAGTATAGATGTAAATTGGATTGATTTGAGGATCTCATTCTAAAATAAATCCAAACTACGTATATTTGAATTGATTTAGGATTGGATTAATAATAAGTTTGATTTGGATTTGGTTCCAATTGTAAATTTAATAATTGGGTTTTGGTTTTGGTTTGGTTTTTAGCTTGGATTGTGAATACGGTCCATATCATATAATGTAAAAATTGGATTTTCTTAGTAACTCAATCTTAATTTTATATTTTCAAATGCATAAACCTGTTTCGATTGTTGTAAAATTATATGATAATACAAAATAAGAAATAGCATAAACTTTAAATAGAGACATGAGAATTACGTGGTTCAGTCTCAAGCTTAATTGGAGAGTTAAACTTAAGTTTAGTCTATGACAGAACTGGTATGTCTTTATTTTATATATGAAAATTTGGGGTATAAAGAGATGAAATATTTAGAGCATACTCTTACTTTTTTTTCCTTTGTTTTCTCTCTTATATTGGGTATTTTCTTTCTTTTTTCCGCGTGCAACAAGAAGCAAAAATGTGCCTAATTTATAGGCAAAGTTGGGGAATAACGAGAGCATTAGAAATAAATTATAGGACCATGCTTGCGTCAATGCTTGCAACACACATAGTGTTTTTATTTAATGATTGGGTCTCATACTTACACTGGCCACAGTGAAATATAATTATTTATAATACGCCTCTTTTGATGATCAAGTATTATTCGATATTTCCCCCCTACTGTGAACACTTGGTTCTTCTTTCATATTTTGAAATTTTTGCAATCCAATATTGAATACCAATTTCTAAAATGTTGATGATAGAAATAACTTTGTAAATAAATCTGCCAGATTATAATGAGAAAGTATATGTTGAATATTTTATATCTCTAGCTTTTTGTAACTCATGAATATAAAAGAATTTTAGAGATATGTGCTTAGTTCGATCGGCTTTTATGTAACCTTCTTTGAGTTGTACGATACATGCAGAATTGTCCTCGAATAATAGAGTCGGAATTTTTTTCATCGGATCAAGACCATTTTTTTCTTTGATGTGTTATATTAATGATCTTAGCCAAATATATTAACGCCCAGCTTCATGAATTGCGATAATCTCAGAATGATTGGATGAAGTAACAATTAAGGTTTGCTTTGTAAAATTCCATGATATATAATTGTTCCTCAACCGAATAATTAAATATGTATTTTATTATTGCAAGCACAATTTGTCAACTAATCAATTAGCTGAATGGTTTTATGGTTCGTTACACAATCAAGAGAGTAGTGTTAAGAAGATAGTGGGCTAAAAAATTTGTATGGTCCGAAACCCACGTGACAATCAGCAACTTAACCTTAATGACTAATCATTCCTATCCGGAAACTCAATTGGACGGTGCAAATTTGTTTTCTCCTAAAAGCGTTGTTAATACGGAAACAATTCGTTTTCAAGAGAGTAGTTTTATAATACTCATATAATTTATACTCAAAGCGTTGTGAAAATATATAATAATACAAAAAAATAGCATAAAATTTAAATAGATATACGAAAATTGTGTGATTTAGCCTCAAGTTTAATTAAAGAGTTAAGCTTGAACTTAGTTAACAACAGAACCGGTATGTATTTATTTTATTTATGGAAATTTGGGATATAAATAGAATTTTTAGAGCACACCCTTACTTTTTTTTTTTCTCTTTCTTTTCTCTCTTGTACATGATTTTATTTTTTATTTTTATTTTTTTTACATTTCTCACTAATAACTTTCCATTACAAATAGTGCATATTTATAATAATCTTCTTGGCATAAAATATACCCCCAACAAACATGTGAAATCATACCATTCACCTACTTTATAATACTCCCAATTTGATGATTGGATATTATTTGATATTCAAATTTTGTCCCCCCTGGTTTAAACATTAATTTTTCTTCAATATTTTGGAGTTTTCGCAGTTCTATATTGAAAACAAGTTTTTAAAATGTTGACGATGAAAATGACTTGGTAAATAGATCTGTCAGATTATCCTGAAAATATATATATTGAACATCTATATCTCTAGCTTTTTGTAATTTATGAATATAAAAGAATTTTGGAGATATGTGCTTAGTTCGATCACCTTTTATATAACCTCTTTTGAGTTGTGCGATACATGCAAAATTGTTCTTGAATAATACAGTCATAATTTCTTTCATCGGATCAAGACCACTCTTATTTTTTATATGTTGTATTAATGATCTTAGCCAAATATATTAACACCTAGCTTCATGGATTGTGATAATCTTAGAATGATCGGATGAGGCAACAATTAAGGTTTGCTTTGTAAATCTCCATGATATATAATTGCTCCTTCATAAATAAATGCATACCTGGTCTGTCATTTTGCATGGTGTGGACCAAAAAGATATCCAGCATCAGCGTAGCCTACTAAATGAGAATTTGACTCATTTGAATAAAATAATCTCATATCTGACGTCCCACGTA
>MKEJ01004149.1:0-10865 GCA_001753735.1 Embelia ribes
GCTCACTCAGCATGTATGGTAATTACAAGTCTATAAATGCCAAAAATGGATCACTTTCGCCACGACAATACTCAATTGCGAATCAAGATTCTCGAATCTTAATACTGCCAATGCACTACAACATCACACAACACCATCGCATCACAAATCCATATCATAGCCACGACACAAATGTAAATTGGGACTAATGTCTCTTGCAAATTTATTTAGGAAACACATGTCAAAAATTAGACTACACAAACCTTAGTTTGGTTGTCAACACATGCCAAAAATAGGCTATACAAGCCTTAGCTAGGTAGGCAACACATGCCAAAAAGTAGGCTATACAAGCCTTAATAGGACAATGCGACCCATGGTTTGGTTACACAAGCCATAATAGGGCAATGCGACCCTTGGTCTTTCTACACTAGTCATATTTAGGTAGGTAACATATGCCAAGAATTGGGCTACATAAACCATAATAGATATAATCCGCATCTCTACAGAACATGCTCCGAATAATACGACAACAACTATGCCTCATACAAATAAAACACATACTCCTCAAGAACTGTAAGCATATGTGCCTTGAGTCTCTAGTACTACAAACCATAAGAATATGCGCCTTGAGTCTCTAGTACTACAAACTTGCCTCAACGTTAACGAAATACATGTATGCCTCAATTTACTATTACAATTATACCTCAAAGATTTCTCCGAAGGTAATATTCCATATTCCCCACATATGGTAATGCCACAAAATAAAATAGTGTGCGAAAAACAACATTTAATACTCGAAACCCAAATATGACAAAATAGCGACATGTCACACATCTTGATATAGATACAAAAATTCAAATTTATATTATCATTCATAATCTGCCATACCTTGCAAGCATACAAAATTGATATCAAAATGTTTCGCCTACGATTCCCAAAAATGCACATTCTTGCTCCACCAATATGATATAGGTCTGCCACTCAAATCATGACTATTCTATACACGAAAATGGTCTATAATACTAAGAAATAAATTCCAGGGATCCGAATGATACGCAAAATGAGAAAAATAAAATTAGAAAATAAAAAGATAAAATTTACATTATCTTATAGACCTCGCAATGGTGGTTTAGAAAAGTATAGGTCTCGAGCTCAAATGACCAACGAAATGAGATGAAACGAAGGAAAAACCTAGAAAAATCCCTCTTAGTTCACCCTTCGATTCGATCTATCAATGAGCCTCATATCATGATAAAAATGATCTATGACTCGTAAGATACAAGGTTTATAATTGTGTTCTGATGAATCCAATAGGCACAAAAAATGAGGAAACTTGAATGAATGAGAGAAAGGACAAGACTTACCTCAAAACCTAGGCCTTGCCATAAGGATACCAAATATCTAATTTTTAGTCGCGAATGATCACTCGAGATAGATGGATCGTAGGATTAAAGATTGAAGTTTGAAATCACCTCTCTCTCTCTCTCTCTTTACCGGTCAAAAGTGAGAATAGATTGTGTGACTCTCATCTAAAGTCATAAAGTAGTGGGGGCCCAAAAACATCTTCTTTTCCAATGGCTTGTCAGTCGATGGATAGACCATCATATGCTCATCAAAAGCCCCACTAAACAACATCTATGGCTCAACTCAATCCCTTGGAATTTTTTGCTCAAAGGTCTGACCCCTATCCTATCGTCGAATGCACAAATCTTCAAATTTTATAACAAATTTCACAAAGGCATTGACACAAATGCCTATCAACATCCACAATGCTATACCACGATAACAACGACTACAACACCACGACATCGAACTCAGCACTATGACAACGGACACCATGAATGTACTAACAAAAGTATTATAACTTGTATAATAATATCATTTATTAAAGTAACAAATTCTTATGGAATTTTCCAAGATGTTACAACGCTCGTGAGGTATGGGCAGAATATGAACAACAATATAGATTCGAGTTTGTATATGTATATTGACCTACTAAACATGTGAATTTTGTATTTTTTAGACATGTTAAGTTATCTTCCCCGTTTGTTAATGGTTTTCATAGAGATTCATGGTATATTAATTTATGTAGAATATTACTCTCGTGGAGATTTATGACATAAATTAGTGTGAATATTCGTATTCTATAAATTCGTATAATTAATTGTATTCTAGCAGGTGGTTCGAGACTAGTAAGAGTTAACTTTTATTTATTAGTGAAGTATTGTTTTACAAAGAATTTATTATAGTTGCATGTGTGCTAAGAAGCTAGGATTGAGGTGAGGGTATATTCATATGATAGGAGGGAAAGTTCGTGAGTTGGGCTATTTGGCTATCGTAAATGTGATATTGTGTTGGCATGGATGTGATATAGTGTTATCATGATGTGAGGTTGTGATGTCACAAATGTGATACCCTGTTACAATTGACCTGGAGTCGTATTGCCTTTGATATAATGATGTATGGTATGGTAATGTGGATTAATTCAGTGTATTTGAGTTAGGTTAAGGATGATTAATAATGTTGTCTTGAGAAAATGATGGGGATATACACACACACACACACATACATAACGTTTTGATAGGTGATGTTATGATTAATTACAAAGTTGTATTGACGAGGTTAAGAGGCGAATTTTGAGAGGAGAGTGTTGTATATGTCAATCAGTTTGTGATGGATGATGATTGAATAAGGTGACTGTTAAAGTATAAACTAGAATAAGAGAAATTCAGATTAGTAAATTAATTGGTGATAAAAGAGAAGAACGCATCAAAAGTTTGGAGTAGTTTGCATTGAGTGACTAGAGTGATTGGGAGAAGGAGCGGTATAGTGGGATGAGTTGAATTGTGAGATGCCAAACATGTGGAGATGGCGCAAGGGGTATACAATTTGAGTATCGTATGAGTATTGCTAAATGTTTGGTTGAATTTTGTATAGTAGGGAGCGATGATAGTATTGGTTGATTGGCTTCGGTCAATAGTTGAGCTACAACCTTAGTTGATGTGAGTGGAATGGGTATGCTTTTCTAGTAGATTGGGTTTATTATTGGGTTGGAGAAAGTACATCGGATTAGAATTTGTTGATAAAATGGTTGGTGTAGTTATTGTTCTTGTAGAATGAATGAGATATATTTTTCATTGATTAGTTGTAACTTAGTGTTTAGTTAGTCGAGGTTGGATAGTTGTGGCAAGAAATTGAAGCAGGGGATTAACCTTAGTGTTTGTGCCTCCTTGTGATGTGTTTTTATTTCGCGGTATGTGATAATTTTGGAGACACAATTTTTTAACTTGGGAAGGATGTTACGTCCTGAAAATTTCATAAAAACTTTTCATATGAATAAATATTTCTATTTATTCAAATTATAGCAATATTTATTATGTATTATGTTTTGTGTCATTGTCACGGTGGCAACATTCATTGTTGCAGGGTGCGAGATATGGTGTCGTAGTCATAGAGTGTATGTCCCACGCCTATTTGACGGGTTGAGCCACCAAATAAGTCTCCAGACAAGCCCTGGATGACAAGGTTTAGGGTTGTAGTTTTGAGCCAAATGTTGGAAATTTTTTGAAGGGTTTCACTTTGTTCGACGACCAATTTGCTACCGGAAAACAGTCGAACAACCAACTCAGGCCTGTCCGACAAGATAGTCTTTGGGATCGACTACTTTTTGATCCCTTGTCACATCATTTGAGAAGCAAACGGCATTTTTCTACTCTTGTTGACCGAACTAGAGAGAGTGAGTGTGGTGTTTTGCTATTCATTCGAATTTCCCCATGATACATCTCATTTTGTTGATTCCCTGAGTAAAAAATTGTAAATTTGGAACCACCGTCTCGAAGCCTAGATAATGATGTAAGTTTTATCGATTCGTTTTCTCATTTATGTTTCCTCATTTTTCATGGCGATCGGGTACATCAAAATAAATTGATGAAACTATTCCTTACGTCTCGTCTATGATTTTTGTTTATTGGTTATTCTTGATACGAGAAACATAGATAGATCATATTGTGGATCAAAGTGGGTGTTATATATTTTCTCCGAGTTTTGATATGATTCATCTAATTTCGTTTGTCATCCGAGCTCGAGACTTATATTTTCAGAATCACCATTGTGAGGGCATTGTGTTGGTGTAAGTCTCATCAATTTTTTTCTCATTTCTATTTTCTTGATTTCCATGTCATTCGGATCCGACAAAATAAATTTGGGAAATGTTTTCTTTTCCTTACATATTGTATACACTTTTTGCCTCTAGGTTCGGGTTGAGTTGAGGTGTGTTGGTAGTTCGATTGAAGAAGCTAACAAAGTGAGTTTTTCAAGAATCCTTGGTGTAATATTTCAATACACTTTTGGCATGCTTGTGAGTTATGGGTAGAGTATGAACAATAATATAAATTTGAGTTTGTGTATGTATACTGACTTGTTAAACATGTTATGAATTTCGTGTGTGGTTTTTGGAGCTGTTAAGTTGTCTTCCTTATTTGTTAATAGTTTTATATAGATTCGAGGTATATTAATTTACGTAGAATATTACTCTTGTGGAGATTCATGATGTCATGTCCCAAATTCCCATAAATCCGGGGATGTGAAATAAAAGAAAATTAAATAGAATAACATCCTCATAACTATCATAACTAAACCAAACCACAACCCACATCCTGCCTTAATACATACATGTACAATATGAGTTTCTAACACCAATAGTTGTCCTCATTGACATAGATACATAACATATAATGCAAAAGGCAACATACTATGCTGCAAATACATAGTCTTATCAAGTTACGTGCTCGTACAAAATAAAAATAAAAGTCTGAACAAAGCCTCAAACCCAATCTCTGAAAAACACCAAACCGAAACTAGCTCCACTCTAACATTGATCCTCAACCATAGCTATGTCTGCCTCTCTACCTCACCTGCAACACCCTCTGACCCTTCAAAATCGAGTAAGTCCATATACAAGAGAAAAAAAATGGTATAGACTTTAAATCAAATGATAAATGAGAATCTACAATATATATAGTACATGTATGCATATGTATTGCACTAAAAGCCCCGATATTCCCAATTCCAATTTATACTCTTTTTTAATAACAATTATACTCAAGTATGTCCACGACATGGAGTAAAACTTAGAAGTTCTCCCAAAACATACAACTATAAACCTGACATATCTCCTATATCAGTACTATGAATAATGCAATATTTGAATGTAATGAATATTGAAGTATACCGAGTACTGAAGTTAACAATTATCACAAGATCCTAGAGTACCAAACATCGAATGGCTGAAAATGGAATCATGAAGACATCTCATACATTCAACTATGAGTGCACCAAATCCCTATTTACAAATAAAGAATCCCAAATTATGAAGGCATCTTATGTATCTAACTACGAATGTGGCTCTTAGCACTGGATATCTCATGCCCTCCTTAAAATACCGGAATACTGACCATCATATCACACAGGCTTATCGAGCCTCCAACAATGCATCTTATCACATAGGCTAATCGAGCCTCTAACAATGCATAAGGCACTCAACCCAGGGCAACCCATGCCCTCTCTACAAATAACGAAATACGTATCTCAAAGACAACTTATGTCTCCATAAATATAGCGAAGGCAACTCGTGCTCTCCGAATAGAAGTCTTGACTCAAAGTTGTCAAGAGCTCGCCTTGAGGGGTATACATATACCAAATACGGTAACTGACATAGAGCTATCAGGCATTCGTCATGAAGGATTTATGTCCATCTAATATTGTAACCTAACTCAGAGCTATCAGACGCTCGTCCCGAAGGGTATATGTCCGTCAAATCCACATGATATGCACTTTCTATGCTCGATCGTAAATATACTCGTGATAAAAATACCCTTTTACTCTTTAAAATCATGTATGAAAACTCGAGTTATTTTTACTGTTTCCAATCAAAACATCATGTCTTTTTCCAAAAATTATTATTTCCAATCTCTTTACGTATTGAAAATAATTATTTTCAATACCAATGTATATATTTTTCTGAAAAGTTCCAAATAATAGTTTTTCCAAAAACCGAAATATTTACTAACCAATATAATACTCCTTGAGTATGCATGTGTGTATATATATATGTGTGTGTGTGTACATATACATACATACAATATATATAACCTTGAACCATCAAGGCTCTGATGCGAAGACCAAGCATAAGCCACAAAACACCAATGATACCATAGGATGCCAACAATGCCACAAAACACCATCAACAATGACAACAATGCTACAAAAATCAACAACGATGCCAACGACGTTAACAACCCCAACAACAACGCCAACAACAACGCCAACAATGCTATAGAAATCAACAACGATGCCAACAATGTTAACAACCTCAACAACAATGCCAATAATGCTAACAATGCTAACAACGTCAACAAATATATATATATATATATATATATATATTAAATATGAAAGTAGTAAATAACTATTATAGTACACAATGCGTGCCTCGAGTGCCATATATACATATTTATGCCACACTATGTATATACATATATGTTTTGAAAGTAGAAACTACTACTACTAGGTCTCAACTTATTATAATCTCATCATTTATTCTCATACATATACTACTACATATTGCTTAGCCTCTAGTTTACATTCTAGCAGATTGTCTAACCGTTACATTTTTTTTCCATATTCCTTTCTTATATCTTGTTATGTAGGCCCGGAGGCAGGTATCAAGCATTACAAGGTGATATGATGCTATGTTGTAGATATTTTTATTAACTGTGGTAGGCACAGAGAAGATGAAGAATGTATTTTGATTTATGACTTTATATTTTGTTGTACTACTTCAACTTATGTACATCTTGTGTAGTAGTTGTGTACTCTGATAGTGAATATATAGTTGTATTAGAAGTGAATGTATAAATATGTTCTTGTCTTTCATGAGACAAAAAATATATGTGTACCTTCCTTTAGTACTCATTTTGACAAACATACAACTTGTGGTATTTTATTAGTAAACAAGCAAGTTTACTATTGTATATATTTTTATGGAGTTGGTGCTGGCCATCTTCCTTTCTTTTTGGAGTTATTTTATATTTCTGTTGCTGTAGATCTAATGTGACTGGCGTAGATTTTATTTCTTTATTTTTGGTTCTCTTTTCTTTTGTTAAGAACTCACGATCCCGGATTACGGATTGCGGAACATGACAAGGAATATATTCCTCTTCGTCAATGCCCACCATCATTTGAGCATGAGTGCACATAGGACATGCTTCATACTCATAAAAAAGTCCTATACTTCATCCACGACCTCTAGCTCTACCCCAAGCTCCTATATTGCCTCTACAACTTCACATCACAAGGAAGAAATAAGGAAAGATGTAAGCCATATTTGCATAAGGAAAGAATGAAAGAATGCAATAAAAATACTTACAACTTATGAAGCAATTAGCAATCAACAACAAATATTACGAAAACACTACAATTTGCTAACCTGTTCTCAAACCAAACTAGACCCTCCCACAAGCCACCTAGGTTTATAGAACCTAGTTTGCTTTGATACTAACTTTTCACGCCCAGAATCCAGGGTCGTGAACATGTATGAGATGAAATAGAATAATAAAGTAACAAGTAACCATAATTACAACTTATAAGATGATTATGAAATAGATACATGATAACTATATCACATTCCCACGAGACCGACATAATCGACGAAACCAGCATATATACAATAAGCCTAAATAGGTAGCTACAACAATCCCTAGTCTTATTACATTAATATACATCAGTTACTAGTAAACTTCTAAGTTTACAATATACAATTCAAGTTACAAACCTGACAAAAGAATAAGTACATATTCTAGCCATCTACGACCTCAAATAAACAAAATAATCAAGTTGTAAATGAGGCCACGACAAGAAAAATATAGATAATTTACATAGTCGGTCCATGCCTAAATTGTATGGTCCGAACTTGCCTATGTGCTAACAAAACAGATTGATTAACACTACACGAAAAAGAAATACGGGTAGATGGCAATTAATAGTATAAATATGAGATTATGCGCTATCTAATGTATATACATGCTCACCTAAATAAAACATGTACATTCTTAAGAAATGAAAAGTAAGTACATGTTAACAACTATTACCCGAATGCCAATAAATGATTGAATAACTTGACAACGACCTCCTATTACGACTCAAGTAAAAGGTGGGACTAGTATTTCTACAAAGGGTTTGAGGCTACCCGCATATCTCACATACAATCGGTGTATCATGAACGACGTGAATCATAAGCCCGACTTTAAGATGCACTAACACCTAGAGTGATCGAAATTCTCTCCTTACACAAGTTTCCTGGTTGTCACAGTGCCGATGTATGTCCCCAAGCTTATCCTGCTCTTTGAAGGGTTAAAATCCATGAATGATTTTACTTGGTAAAAGATAATACTGACATCCCGAAGAATAATAGAAAATGACTCAAATTCTACCATGGTAATGATACGAAAATAAGACCACACATTTATGATATTCATGATTTTCAACTCCACGATTTGTATGTTTTTATTCCTCGTTAAGCATACTTTTAAAAATCCATGAAAGGTATACATTTATCCCCTGATAGGCATACTTTAAAATTAATGAATACTATCACATCTCGAATCCCTATAAACCTGAGGATGTAAACTAAAAGAAAAGAAAATAAAATAATAATCAAATTACATCCCGACATCCTGCCATAATACATATATCTGCAATATCAATATCTAATACAACAACATCATCATTGTCAAAGACACTTAATGCATAATCCATGAAGTAACACCATATTGCAATACATAATCTCATCGAGTTATATGCTCGTACAAAACTAAAATGTAAGTTTGTACATAACCTCAAAATGCCACAATCGAGTCCAGCTCGTCTCTAATACTGAAACTCCTCCAGAAATATGCTTGCCCTTCTAGTAAGCCAACTTAACGCTCTAACCCTACATCACCACGTGAGTACATATACAAAAGAAAAAAATATATGGGTCAGATTAAAAATCAAACGATAAAGGGGAATCTACTAAGCATAAAGTACATGAATGCACATGCAATGCACCGAAACTCCCATATTCCCATCTCCAATGTATGTTCATAAATTCTAAGTAATACTAAGGTATATTCATAACATGCTAATAAAACCTAGAAATTCTCCCAAGTCATATAACTACGATGATAGCATATATCATATATTTGTACTACGAGTAATAGAATCTTTAAATGCTACAAATACTAAAGTACATTGGGTACTAAAGTATATCGACTACCATCGGATCCCAGGGTACCAAACACTAAATGGCCGAGTATAAAATCACGAAGAAATCTCATGCCTCCACCTACGAATGCACTGAATGCCAAATTCTGAATCACAAATCCCTAATCATGAATCCCTAATTACGAATCACTAAGGTATCTCATGCCTCTAACCAAGAATGGAGCTCTCAGCGGAGAACATCCCATGTCCTTTACGAATACATCACATCACATAGGCATATCGGGCCTCCTCGCACATCACATTGCATCCCCCGCCCATGGAAACTCATGCCACCGAATCTATCGAAGGCAACTCCTGCCACCGGGTCTATTGAAGGTAACTTATGCCACTGATCTATCGAAGGTAACTCATGCTACCTGTCTATCCTGACTCAGAATTGTCAGGCACTCACCCCAAAGGGTATCTGACTCAAAGCTGTCAGACGCTCGTATAATATCGTTGCACTTCTGGGCTAGGTTATGACTCAAATGACATGCCCTCATTTCCAAGTACCCGGAAACGGGGGTGTGATGCTGCTAATAACTATCCCAAACCACAAAACGAGAGATAAATAAAATGAAACAAACTACATAATGCTGAAATAACTAAAATATCCAAATACATCCCATCAAATCTAATACAACAGTCTGCTAAACTATGGTCAAAACATGGCGTAAACAGTGCGCCAAATAAAACATACATCATCAGAGTTGCGCAGAAACAAAATACTACCTAAGTCCCCTAAAATGCAGCCAAAATAAAAACCTGCCAAGGTGCTGACAAAAACCATGACGAAGCTAGGTGAGTGCTGACAGCTGCTAATCTACTCAGAAAATATCCAAAGCAAGCGGTAAGTTTACAATACCATGGAATAACAATAAATAATAACAGTACAGAAATAAAGTACTAAACTAAAGCCTGTAAATCACTGAAATACAATAACTGAAATATAACAACTGGTACTGATAGAAAATCCCAATCAAGTGCTGTAAGTAACAGCCCGTAAAAGAATCACAACTTGAGCTGGGACTGGCTCAAGCTAAATATATATCACATCGAGTCGAAATATGGCGTACGTCAACCAACAGATGTCGTAGCCAAACATCTGAGTATGTGGCCAAAAGCCACCCCAATAGACGTCGTGGTCAAGTGTCTGAGTAAAAGAGATACATGCATGCCTAAACCCCCAGATGATGGGATTTACCATATGAGTGAGCCACTAAACCAACAAATGTCATGATTTGACATTTGAGTAAAAACCAACAAATGTCGGGATTCGGTCATTTGAGTAAAGAGCCAAATAGGCTAAACCAACAGATGTCTAGGTAAGAACATCTGAGTAAACCAATTTGAGCCCATATTTCGGGCCCAAATGGCGGTCCGCAAACAGACGTACTAATCAGTGTCATTTATTTCAGTACCAAAACTCATAATATATACAATTCCCAAACCGCTTATATATACATACATTTTAAGCTTAAATCTTCTCTGAACTTCATATCTTTGTCCGAATATAAGTATACCCTTATTTATACATAAAAACAAGTTCGAGATTTTACACTCATTAAATTTTATTCTCAGTTTCC
>MKEJ01004156.1:0-14201 GCA_001753735.1 Embelia ribes
TTGGACTTGTTGTGAAATTTGTATATATATCAGACTGTTTCCTTTATGGTTTGGGTGGCTGTGATTATTTTGTGTTATTGTATCAACTCACCCCTCGGGTTCCGGGTGCTTGGGATCCGGGGGTGTGACAGTCATTCTCACTCTTTATGTATCTTACACCATTCAAATCCTTACTCTTCTTATCTTTCAGTCTTTCAATTCTATATAATTCATTTTCTCCCTTTTTGTATTCAATCTTCTAAAGAGTTCCTCATGAATTTTAGATTTTGCATCCCGGATGACTTTTATGCCTTCCATTTTTATTTTTTTGTATCTCTCATAAATTTGATCATCCTTACACTTTTTAAGCTCTCTATAATTCTCTTGTTTTGCTTTAACCGCTACTTTCACACTTTCGGTTCACCACTAAGATTCCTTTCTAGGGGACGCTCTTGCTCTAGATTCCTCAAGTGTCTCTTTAGCTATCATTTCGACAAATTGTGCCATTTTCTCTCACATTGCATTTGTATTTATTTTGTTATCTCAATTAGTCTCTTTAAATATTTTGTCTTTAAAGGTCATCATCTCCATACCCTCCAACTCTACCACTTAATCCTTCTTTCTGGAACTCGACTTCTTTTTTTCTAACAGCTTTGAATGCAAACATCCATAACTAAGAGTCTATATGACGTAGTTAGATTCTTTCCTGGGATAACTTTACAATATTTACATATTTTTTTTATCCACTTTCCTAGTTAGAAACAATATAAAAAAATAGTAACTAATATCAAATATCATGCAATAAAACCGATAATATTTTTAATTTAGAAACAGTCTTTAGCAAAAAAAAAATATTATAATTTATTTACCGAAATATATATGAAAATTGGACAAATATTTTCTTATATAAATTAAGTGATTTCTTCAACTAAGGGCAAACCACCTAGAAATGATTACTTAAAGAAATATTAGATTTCTAGAATTACAATAAATTTTCGTTCTTTGATGCTATGGATGGTTCTTACTTATTGTTGAAAATTTTACAAACATAATCAAATTCTTCTATGATATAATTTTGATTATAAAAGGAAATTCAAGATTTTTGTGGTCCAAGTATATGGTAATGATCTTGTAAAACGTTTCTATGGTAAGAAAATTTCATGAATTAACCATCCATATATGGGAGATTTTGACTCATCATTTGCGAAATTTTAGATTTGGTAAAAGAGAACAGATTTGTATTCAGGGGTGTGCAAGTTCCCGGGTAACCCAAAACCCAAAACAAGAATCCGAACCAAATTATCTGAAATAGCGGTTTGGTTCATGTTTGGATTTTATATTTCAAAAAAATTAGGTAACTTGGGTATTCGATTCGGGTTCAAAATTTTCAATTAAAAACTCGAAATACCTGAATAATAAATGACATCGTTTCATATATATATATATATATATTATAAATTATGCCGTGATTCGGTTTTGAGCCCAATTTTAGTTTTTCTTTGATGATATTTTGGTTGTTACTATCGTTACCTTATTAGTTCTGAAAATTTTTCTTCTACATTTCGTATATTCGGATTTGGGTTTGGATTTTTAGCCTAAATTGGGTTTGGTTCGGGTTCAGGTTATATACAAATTCGGTTTGAATTCGAGTACTCATATTTTATGATTGGGTAGTTTCAGCAGTGAAATTCGATTCAAATTTTATCCGAACCGAACCTATGTTTGGCATTATTTGTAAGATCACTTGATTGTTCAAACAAATATGCATGTTCGTATAGATTATTCAGTCAAAGTGCAACAAATTAGGAAGATAAAAACACAAATCACTAGCTACCAGATCAATAGGAAATATATTAACAAATACATCCCAAATTATCTTGGTAATTATTCCATAATATTATAAATAACACTCGTGATTGAGAAAGATTAAAAGAGATTGAAGTTAGTCCTAGGTGTTACTATCTAAAATAATTTTTAGGTACATAAAAGAGGAAACTCTAAAAAAAATTAATTTTATTTTAAAAAAATATATAGAAGAAAACTAGTCGGATTAACAAATCGGGTCTGGTCAAACCACCAATTTGGATTTGGATCGGGTCCAACATATGCATTAATATGGGTCGGGTTGGATCATTAGGTTGAGTAGTTCGGGTCGGGTTCAGTATGATCTCCATCCATAGACACATCCGGTCCTCACATAAAAATATCAATAGCTCATATTAAAATAATGGAAACTGTAAAAAATCAAATGCAAAAGTACTTTTTACCTGAGTCATTACAATTTTCATTTGGAGGTCGAAATAGATTTGCGGCCCTCTACAGCCCATTGTGGGTTCTAGCCATCCATTTTTTTGATCATTTTAGATTCTTTCTATGTTGAAAAAGAAACTACCCAATGGACCAATATGTCACTCTTTTAGACATTGGGTCCCTAAAATCTGTCACTTTTTCAAAGTCTGGTGGGATTAAATAAAAGTTTGGTAAACAATAGACACCATTAGTGTAGTTCACTCAAAAGAAATACAAAGCTGCTGAGCAACCACGCTCTGTCCCCACTCGCCGAGCGCGGGTCCCACGGACAGCTTGAAAGTCATGAACAGCGCGATAATCAATGCGTGGCAAGCGCGTGCGGTGTGCGCATGGGGTATGAAGGTGTTAATTGTTTGGAGTTGGCGCGTGCGCTGTGCGCGAGAGTTTAGGGCAGTGGCATAAGATTCCTTCACTCCCGTTATTCCCTATTTAAGGTAACTAAAAAATAGATAATAGAGTCTTATATTTTGACTTTGTATTAGATTGCATAATAATTATTTAAAATAAAAAAATTGTAAAATAATTATTCTTTGTTATTAAATATATAAAATTAATATATTCTCTTTAATACCATATTTTTCACTATTATATTTAAATAATTAATACATACTTTCTCCATTCACTCATTTATTCTTAACCATATATGGCGGTCTAGTGTACAGATCTCCTGTATTGCGGTATCTGAAATAATCAATTTTACCTCGTTTCTAGAAGAATTTATTTTCAATATGACAAACTCGTAACCCACAAGTCGTAATAAATATGTGCATGATTTGTAAAAATTTAATACAGTCATGTTACAAGAATAGCAACGTCGCTGGAATAAACTCGGTAGAACAGTAACCCTATGATTTCCAACAGATTTGCCCCATGAAGGTAATGAACAATTAGTCTTCTGTACTTAAAAGACGTCACGCAATCGCTATTTACACAAACGCTAATTCCGCTGAGATCGCATGGCCAAGTTCATTTCTTCTTGTTAGTTCTTATGGTTTATTTGCTTAACGATTGCTAAATTGTTGGAATATTCTATTATTTTATGATAAGATAAGACTTGAAATTGATTGCGAAGGTTACAAGCATTAGTAACTCTTGCAATTTAATCATATTTTATTTCATAAGTTATATAAGAAATTAATCACTCTTTAGTGTTCCGTATATTAATTTGTCTATATATTAAAGGCCACATATTTTGTTATTAATGGCCATAAATTTTGAGGTTAGTAGCCATAAATTATATGATAATGGCCATGAATGATGAGTTACAAATCTCTCATGTTCTACAATAATAAACGGTGCTTTGATAGACGGTAGGTATTAAAATATTTTAGGAGATGTTAGTCATCTCTCTCCCTATATAAAAGATATAAATTTCACCATTTTGTATCACCAAGTAACACATAAAAATGTCTAAGTGTAGAAATAGGGCAAGAGGGAAAAATTTATTTCTCTAACAAGTTGTGTCATATCACATACTTATTTTCATCATTCCGCAATATCAAGTTTCACGTTTCATACTAATTATTCTCATACTCAATGTATGTTTTCTAATCATTAATATTTTAGTTAGCATAATGAAAATTAAAGATCCATTAACTATGTATTTTTATTTTCACTAGACATAGCTAAAAAAATTGTTCATGTTATTTAATTATAACTACCATGAATTACCACCATCAATATATTATGAGTTTATTCCGTGGTTAAAGGACAGTTTCGATCCTTTATTTATCTTTTCTCACCTGTTGAAATAACTACACACGTATAAGAATTTAACTGTATCATTCTTACCTTAAATAATACAATGTATGGGACCCGACTTACATGGAAAAAAAACTTCATTGTATTAATACAAGAGTTAGGCACGGACATACACTTTTACCAATATCACAATAAATCATTGGTCAAATTAATTAATAAAAATAGAAAAGTGGTAATGATTTTTCAGTATGGTTTTCATTGGTGACTTGTAGTGTAACTGTTAAAGGGCAATTCTTGAATTTAGAGTGGATACAATATATATATATATATATAAAAGTATTTTCCCAATGTATGACCATCGCTTTTACTTAAATAATAGATAAATACAACTTTGTATGTGCCCTATCAACTATATTTGTGGTGATTGTGCCAACCATATAAGAAACTAGTTTGTAAGGATGCACAGAATATTTTGCACAAATATAATATAATATTATAATAAAATTGTTAGTTGACGTATAAATAGTTATACAAATAGGTTGCAATTATTATTTAAGATCAATTTCTTACTTTATATATTAGATATATTAGATTTCAACTAATTTGTCTTGGACTTCACTAAGAAATAAAAATTATATTAATATTGGTTATTTTGATTTTATAATTTTAAGAATGTATATGAATCTAAGTGCAATGAATAATTTCCAGTGAAATGTGAATAATTTTATGCTAAATCATTAGAAAAGTATATTATAATCGTGATAGTAAAAATTTTACAACTTAAATCTAAAATAATAATCTAACCAAATATAAAATATGAATAATATTAAACCACACAAAGACATTGAGCTAAAATCACACACAAAAAAAAAGGAAATCTGAGATGCTAACTAAATCTAATTTTTTGTAAAACAATAGGTAGAATCATAAATACAAGAACATGATTAATTGGTACCAATGTGGATGTAATTAATTTCTTATATATTTGACTTGAAATAAAAAAATATAGTTTAAGTGTTTTTATTAGATAAATTTTCAGATAAAAATCAGCATATAACCAAATACCCAGAAAATAAAGGAAAATAAAAACTTTTCTTGAAAATATTTTCCAAAAAATTTATTTTTCATATAAATTATTTTCCACTTAAACAAATAGAGCCTAAAAGAAGCTAAAGTAAAAATTGATTGTCATGCTTACTGTTAATTTTCGAACATAATATAAAAAAGATCAAACGTGAATAAAATTATATAAATAAATAATATGCAAAATTTTTATATTTTAACAATAAACATATATAAGTTGAGACATGGAATATCAATTTTTTTAAAATGATTAATGCCTTTACAAAGAAGTTAGTGCAGTAGGAACAAACCAAGCGTATCACTTCTAGGATACAAGCAACTCAAAAAGCACTATATATATAATATTACACAAATTATAGTCACATAGATATATAAGAAGATGTTATTTTTACATAATTGAAAAACTACAGCTAACAATAATATACATTATTTGTATAGTAGAGCTTATAGTAATAAATTTTCCATTTAATTGCAATTTGTCATGTGTAATTGCAAACATACAGTGGCTTTAATAATATGTAACAACAAGCCTTTAAAGGCTTTAATGTCCACATATTATTTTTCAAAGAATTTGACTTAAAAACATTAGAATTGCAATTGTAACTGAAAATAAAATAAATAATTATTATCAAGTTGCAATTATATATATATATATATGTTGCAATATAACAATGCTTATAATGAGAAATATCAACATACGTATTAGAGCATTCATAGTAGGTGTTATAAATTCTTCATCTAAAAAATCTGAATTTTCACCAAATATATTTGTCTTTAAAATTTTTTCCAAACTTTCAAATTATTTATTGAAATAGACAATATTTAACAAAAAATTAACTTTAGTAAACTTTTGATGTTATATTGCAAATTTATATTTATCTCTATTAATTAAATAAACTTTTAATGTTATATATAATAGATGTTGTAACTAATCTCCTCTAATTAATTAAAAACTAGCGATGTATAACTTTTGTTATCGAAATCTATACTATTATTATACGTAAATATCCAAATTGGCAGTTTTTCTGGTCGAAACCTAATTTTTGCTCTATCTAAATTACTCTTTTTGTATTTAAATAATTACAGTTATATGAAGTATAACAAAAAAAAATTTAGGACTGACATTGAAAAATTAACTAGTCCCACTTTTTAACTTTACCTACCACGTTTCTTGAACGCATTAACTACTATCATTCTTCTATCATCTCTCCCTTTCTTCCTTCCTCTCTCTCAACAAAGCAGAAGAAGAACACTTAGACCAGGCGGGTGACAACAAAACAGGCAACAATCCTGATGTGGCGAATGAGTTGCATGTGCAATGCGTGGGCCTCAATTACTAGTGTATTATATGCCCACTAATTAGTTAGAAATAGGAGTGAATTATGATTCTTCGGGTTTGTGTCCATTATTATTTTAATCTCCAAATCCGTTAAATTAAATCCAATTTTTAGTATAATAATTAAGATGTCAAGTAATTAGGGGTGACATTTGGTTCAATATGGCTTGGAGTCTCTACTGTTAGTTTATTATGTATTCCCCCCGTCCCATTTTAATAGTCTTGTATTTTTTTTAATCAATCCCAATATATAAGTTCAGTTTCAATTTTAGAAAATTAGTAAAAATTTATTTTACTAAAACTTCTTTATTTATTATAGTCATTTAATTCATAAATCCATGTGTGTTGTATAAGATAGATAGTAATAATTAATGGTATAGTAGTAAAAAAAATAAAAATATTTGGCATTACGGTAACATTAATTAAATTTTTTTATTTTTTTAGAAAAAAAAGTAAGAACTATTATTAAAATGAGACGAAGATAGTATGATTTAGGTGGCCTGTTATTTTACCTTCTGGTTGAACTCCACAATATTCAACGCCTTTTGATAGTGATAACTCCATTAAAAAAGGGATAGTTGGCGACGGGCACAACCACTTTAGACTTTCTCATCCAACTTAAAAATTGACTAACTTAAGATATATTTTATTATTAAAAAGAAGAAAATATTTTTAGCCCGTGTATAGGATTGAAGTTGCTATCTCTCTTGGTAGTTTATTAACTTAATATAAGTTATATACTTTCCTCAAATGGGTTAGTTTAGTAAAAATAAATGAGTTTTATTATGGTATCACAACCAAACAATTTTTTATTTGAGTCCACCTTGCACTTGTTTGACATTTAGATTATATTTGGGTGGTCCACGAGTGGAGTGTTTAAATTATTATCCGAGAGAATTTATTGAATTAATATTAGATATAATATTTTGAATGTTTTTGTAACATTTTACTGGATGAAATATTGGAACAGAATAGATGATTTGAGGAGATAATTGACAATAATAATAATAATAATAATAATAATAATAATTTTTTATTATTATTATTATTATTATTATTATTATTTATTTAATCCGTCCCCAATTTGTATTGTAATGCATCTTACGCTAAATAGAGATGGCTTCTGAACTTATCCACTTCATCAAAACCACCAATTTGTGGGAGCTAATCAACTACACATTTTTAATAAAACATAATATTTTATAGCAATAATTGTGTATTAAAGATATATAGTATGTTCTAGCACAAATTTTTGGCCTTCGATTTGGACTTTGGGTTTCTAACTAAATGCAAGTGGGGGTGGGGGCACATTTGGTAGGCAACATAGCAAAACCTTACTGTACTTAATGATTAATTTAACAGCTTGGTGTTATGACCCATAATTAAAGTTAACAAATACTCTAAAATATTCAGAGGTACTCGATGCTTCTCACCATAATTGAAGGCATAAACTTTTTACCTAGATTCTTTGTTACTCATCTTGTAAAATATATAAAACATCTAGTAAAAAATTATTAAATTCTAGCATACTTAGTAAAATAGTATACAGTATATTCTTGGGTAAATTACAGTTTAGGCCCATGAGGTATCTGACAATTTCAATCTACCCCATCAGGTTTCTGAAATTACGGTCTACCTCCTTGAAGTTTATGGTCAATAACAAGTTGCCCCCAAGTTCACCGAGAGTTGACTCAGAATATGCAAACAAAATGTAAATAATCCAAAGATGCCCTTAGTCATTAAAATTAAGAAAGAAACAAAATTGCGTGGACAAAAAAAGTACTTGAAAATATAGATCCATTAATCAATCTACAGCAAAAAGAAAAAGAAAAATAATAAATAAATAAATAAAATAAGAATCATTTCAAAGATTTATTTTAATGATTGATGATTCAAATAAAAAAAAACGAACTGAAACTTTTAAGGATTCATTAGGAAATGGTTATGTGTAAAAAAAAAAGTAAGAAAGAAACATACTATAAACAAAAAAAAGCCCCAAATTTTCTTATCTTATCCTCTTATTCTCTCTCTATAAGTATATTTAAATAATTAAATTATCATAATCTTATCATAATCTTGGAATTTTACGCCATCATATTAATTTTGAAAAGTCAAAAAAATGAATTGATACGAGGAAAATAGGAAATTATCTGTTGTTTTTCTTTTTGTGCGTGTAGAGAGAAATAGAGAGAGCGAGAAATGGAGGAGAGAAATGAATTTTATTTGATTTATAAGCATATTATAGTTGCGGTAATTAAGTCATTTGTCAAACCTCAAAGGTTATGCATAATTTCTATAACTTCAGAGGGTAAATTGAAATAATTAGATACACATGGGGGCAAATTGCAACCAAACAAAATCTAAGTCGCCTGTATAAACATTTTAGTCAAAACTACAATAAAAAGAGAAGAATTTGAAAGAAATATTTAAACCCAAAACGAAAATAATATTAGTGGGGGAATTAATTTCAGATTTTCAGTATTACATTGGCAACACTTCAATCAAAAGTAAGCTACCCTTCAAAAATAAATAAATAAATAAAATAAATCATCAGTACTCAAAAAAGTAATCACCACAAAACTTTTTTTAAAGAATCTAACAGAAGTAAAGTTGGAAAATTTGACATAATCTATGTGAGGCTGTCCCCTCCATCAACAACAGTGTGCATGAAATCATGAACAAATGTCAACTTCAAATCACAACTTTTTTTTTCCTTTTGAAACTTCAAATGATACAGGAACTGACATATATATATATATTAAAATTATATAAACATTTGAAACAAAAGGTGAAATTCTTTATATTGGGGACTCCCAAACTTCGGCTTCTTAGGATTTATAAAAGAGGTAAATCGCAATGACCCACTCCCACAAAAGGAAAAATTCTATTTTGCAGCTGCCATGATTCGAATCTGTGCAATTGGGAGCAATCTGCTGTCCGAATACAAACTTAGCTATGGCCGCAGAACTAAAATTATATAAACACTTACGTGGTTAGATGGCGTTTATATATCATATTTCTAAGAATACATTTACCAATCAAGTTCTTCGCATCTAATGATAAAAATTTAGCACTTGCAAATTGCAATTAAAATGTGGTACCCAAACACCTGATTTTAGATAGCAAACCACGATTTTTCTCACTACAGCTCAGATAAAAAAGTTCCCAGTTTTTATAAGAAATGTTAGAAAGTACAATTGGAAAATTCCATAAGCAAACATACACCAATCAATTTGTTCACATCCAATGACAAATTTTAACACTTGCAAATTGCAAAGGAAATGTTAACGCCCAAATACTTGATATTGCATAGAAAGATCCCAATTTTACTAAGGTCACTCGTACTAGTGCTACCTAACCTAAATTTTAGAGATTAAAATCAATGAAACCCTCCCACTATGCTATTGTTTTAAATACTATTCATCCCCCAAAAAAAGAAATTTGCTATCCGATTTCTGTTCATGTCCCCTTCTATTTTTACCTCGTGTAGGCATTACGGATATCTGAGCTTCTAATTTACTTATATGTCTTGCTCTAATTTAAATAAAATTTGTGTAGAAATTAAAATTTAGGGGATGAAAATAGATATATTGGTGGGAATGCCCTAATAGCTCAAAGCTTGATCAAAAAGATGATCAATTTCCGAATATACACACGCACACACACATACAGGAGAGAAAGGGTAATCATAAAATTAATCAAGACCGCGATTAAATAAACAAAATCCGAACCGCTAGAGGAGCAATATATATATATATATATATAGAGAGAGAGAGAGAGAGGGAGGGAGAGATGGCTGATTACGGGAGAGGAGGGAGCGTTTGCCGACGTTGGGGGATCCAACGATCAAGATTCCAGGCCTTTTCTCCAACACAGCTCTCTCGCCCCCCACTTTATCACTCTCACTCATCTTCATCATCATCATCATCTTCTTCTTCTTCTTCTCCTTCTTCTTCTTCTTCTTCTTCTCTCTAATCTCTCTCTACACTGGTTATCAAAGAGATACTTGGGCTCGCTGGAGTTGCTCCTCTGCTTTATTTCTGGGTTTGTTTTTTTATTTTTCTTTTAATCAAATTATGGGTGTTTTTTATTTGTTAGTAAAATACGGTAAGTTAAAAATATATAATCAACAAATTGGCACACACAATTTTAATTAAAGTTAAAAAATAAAATTCAAATTTTAAATTATTTAAAAAAATTAAATCTATTCTTAAAATTTTTTATTTTATATTCTTATCCCTAATTATTATGAAAGGTACAAATGGTAATTTATTTAACTATGCATTGATTGAACTTGTAAAAGTGTTCAATTTTTTTAGACATTCAAAAAAGAAGAGTGTCGTTATTTATGAATGAAGGTAGTATTGTTATATATAAATTTTCCAAAAGTCTAAAACAGAAAAAATGATAAAAACATGTATTTTATGTATATTAAATAGGATGCGTAAAAATATATACATATATTTTATTGGATTCTACCTGGATTCGGAAGACATAATTTTTTTTCATAATCCGCATGTACGAACATTAAATAGCAAACTAACTACACGTCAAATTGGACTAAGATTAGAATAATGAAAAAAAAAACAAACTCATTTAATTTGGGTATTTTTTTTTTCATGCAAACGATTTGCAAGGGTTTGTAACTGCTGCAGGACCTTGCGATTTGTTCCCCCAGTTTTTTGGTTTAATAAGCCTTTCGAAATATGTACTGCACTCGTCATTGCGGTGTCTGCTACTTGAAAAATTTTGTTCATAAAGTGGATTCATGACAGTACGCAGTTGCATTTCGGTAAGTAAGCATCAGTAAACTGAGCAGTTCGCGAGCCAACAACTACCAAGAGATTAATCAAAAAACCATTTGAGATTTAACAGTCATGGTTTCAATTATCTATGCTTGCTTCAAGTGCAAAATAATACATATAAACCAAGTTCAGGGATAGTTCCGAATTTGAAACTCCCAAGTATCCGGTAAGCTTTTGTCAGGTTTGCTAAAAATAGTTACGGTAAGAGTTATCGGTATCAATGAGATAGTTACACATACATACCAAGAATAGACGGAAAAAAATATAATGCAGATTCTTCTATTGTAAATGGCACCTCTCAATTTTTCATTTTACTAACCCAGAAAAAACCCAGCAAACATAACAAAAAACCACGGGTCTGTACCAACCCAAATTCGTATCATTTATAAAGGTTTCAACTATTTGAAACGAGGAACACAACGGACACATAGATTAACCACAAACGAAATAAAATCACTAGACAAACGAAATAAAATCAATAGACAAAGAACGACATTTAACTCGTATCATGCAGTTGCACTCAAACAACAGAAAAATAGATAATGATCTCCATAAATATTGAAAGTGAAGAGCGCAATTAACTGCTTAAACATAGCTGTCGATTAGCGATTTCCTCATCTCATCGACAATGGCGCTTGGTTGAGCCTCCCTCAACTTGAACACACTCTCGATAACAGACAACTCCGTGGCTGTAGTGTCCGATCCACAAAAAGCTGTCCAGTCATTGACAGTAATGCCAGCAGCTATCACTTCACTACCACGGTTCACTGTCCCTGCCACCAGAGGGACCTGAAGTAGGGTTGACAGCTCATCCAAGTCTTCAATTGATGTATGTGGATGAACCTGTATATGCAAAGTAGGTTGTTAATGACAAGCGGGTAAAGAATTAGGCTTTGTTTGAACATTGAATTTTCAATCTAATTCCACTTATGAGCGCAAACATTTGAGCTGAGTTGATTTCATGCTGCAGCCTAAGGTACGGCACCCAAACGCTCATGAATTGCTTGATTTAGAAACAGAGTGATGGTTTTAAACACATTTTATTAACCAAATTTGGAGGATCCAATTTCATAGATTCAGACAATGATTTGGAGAGTTTCTGTTAACCCTTGCGATTGTTTTTGATACTTTGGAACGAGATAGAGCATTATGTGAACAAGAAAGAGTCAATGGCTACATCACCTAAGGATACAAAATCGAACTTGGCTCAAATGTTAGGGTAAAAAGGTGAAATTACCAAAATTTGAAATTACATTCTTGTTCTTGTTTTCACTAGTTTCCAGACAGCAACGAGAACTTTTGGAAATTTTCAAAGTTTGCATGGAAGAATTTTGTAACTGCCGAGAACAATAGTGCTTTCTGGAAATTCATTATGAAACTATTTTGTGAACAATCAGCCAAACAAATTTTTAACACTGTTTCTTTTTTGAAAACGAGAAGAGTTTGTGAGAGACATAACCAAATGCAATTTAAGCTCTTGACATTTGCTTTGACTAATTGGAAGTTGGATTTTCTTACCAAGCCACCTTTGTTGGAGAAAGTACAATAGGTGCCCACAAGAATATTGCCTGCAATTGTCTGCCTAAAAACCTCAACCCCTAGTACGTCCGCAATTAACTCCTCGGTTTCCTGTAAGTGGACGTCAAAGGTAAGAATCTACAAAGTATGTTTCAAGATTGTCATCAGAAAATGAATACTGCAGAGTAAATTTCTTCTTATGCTCATGCCATATGCATGCATATAAGAATATTTTCTTCCATAATGTTTTCCTGCAACATATTCGCTCCAAAATAGTGTTATCATTGTTTGTATCTACAGTATTCCCTTATCATATCAATGTAGTGGGTTTAGACTGAAATAATCTCAAAGGACAGTAGACAGTAACCAAAAGTGAGAACAAGCAGCTAAGAACCTTGATGTACAAATATAAGTTCAATTGTCTCAGCATTCATATAAACGACAAGAAACAGCAGACCTAAGTGCAGTTTGACTAAACCAATCTCCACCCTATACCAGACAGTGTACCTATTCCTGATGCAATAAGTAGCAGCACCCCGTTGGTAAATACATAAAGACCCAGAAGCCAAAAGTAACACATGTGCTAGTAATTTAAAAAAAGAAATGGTTCAGTTCATAACCACATGCAATGGAAATGTCTTCTAAAGAAAGTCTTTGCAAGGCGAGAACTAAGGTTGAAAACGGAAGTTACCAGGCTTAAAGTATTGGGATATTACGCTTAAATGTAGAGATTTCCAAGGTGCTCAAATAAATGAAAAGAAAGCATGTTTTGTGCTTAATAATTATAGTGGAAAGACACTTTTATCCATTATATATAAGAATTCCAACTGCAGGCGTCATTAAGAAAGAAGCTATTTTCAATTAAAAAAGGCAAAGAAGGGAGCACAGATTATCCATTAAGAAATACAAAATCTTGAGAAAAGTCATGAGAAAAGAATGCCAAGGTACAAAACTGTCTTGAAGTAGTAAGCTGATTTACCCTATCAAGGTCGGTGTGTGTTAGAGCAACATAATCATTGCATGCTATGCAATTCCCAAGAGCAGACAAGCTCTCAACAACACGCTGAACTACCACTTGGTCTGGCAGACTATTCCTCAAGTGTTGAAGTTCTACAGAACAGAATAAAAAATGAATAAAATGTTAATTAAATAACAAGATGCCATAAAGAATCTAAAATGAGGCATATGTATCCTGAGATAACAGTAATATTGAACAATGAGCCAGAGCTATGTTCCAAAATCATTAATATCCTAACGAACTGTGAATTGGTACACATGTTCTGAAATGTGGTACAACTCCGTACCAAATCGCCAAATTTAGCGAACCAAGGCAATCCGAGACAATTGCACTATTAAAATTTGTTTCCGGATAAAATATTGATGTTATTTCTATTAATTTCAAGTTTGAAAGAATTATATTTCATATTTCAAAACAATTACACAAATTTAAGCTAGATTTAACTAGATCT
>MKEJ01004163.1:0-23801 GCA_001753735.1 Embelia ribes
TCATGGTGAGAGAGAATTCTACTTCGTATTGACTACTAGGCATTGCTTTACGCAGATAAGGGTAACTCGTGACAAGAAATTCTTGGAGTTGGTGTATATAGAAATACATGTGTCGGTTGTAGGCTTAGCCATTTCTTAGCCATGATACTAAATCTCTAGTAAGACTAATCTCCTTGGGAAATTGAACCTTTTTTACCAGCTGTTCCTGCTAGCCTTGGCGAACAAACTATGGCGAACAACAAAAGGCCTCAACCAACTGAAACTGCGGTTCATGGTGAGAGAGAATTCTACTTTGTATTGACTACTAAGCATTGCTTTACACAAATAAGGGTAACTTGTGACAAGAAATTCTAGGAGTTGGTGCATATAGAAATATAGAAATACATGTGTCGGTTGTAGGCTTAGCCATTTCTAAGCCATGATACTAAATCTCCAGTAAGACTAATATCTTACAAATACTTGCACCTCATAGATTTCACACATTCAGTATGTATATTAACGATTCAAGTCACGATTCAAGTCACTCGTGCTAGCAAACTACTTTTTAATGTATTGTTTTGTAATTCCTTTTAGAGACTGCGCCTTCGATTGCTTCAGCTGTCTGGAATCCTTCTCATGGCCCTACCCAACTGAGCGTTAATGCTGGTAGTCGAAGGAGTGAAAATAATTTAAGTAGCCCTTTCATGAATAGCGGAAGCAACTGTGGCTCGATGACAGGTGGCAATAATGTTTCTCGAAAGAATTTCTTTGATGAAATGGAAGCTTGCAAGAGTAGTTCAGTTTGGCCTAATCTTTCAGGCTATTCAACCACACATACGGCAAATCAGCTTAATAATCTATTGCCAAACCCAACTGATGGGAAGAAAACCGAAACGGACTCGAGTTGCTTTTTGTTTGGCGTAAACTTAAAATGTCCCACAACGAGTACCGTTCTTTCTGACAAGGTATCACTACAGCCAGTCGCTGTCTCTAAGTGTGGGAATGAAGTGCATCAACCGAGTACATTATCAGGTGCCAATTCAGATCAGAAGTCTGATATTTCGAAAACTTCTAAAGAACAAAGAGTAGGACAGGTGTCAGTATCTGCGAAGGAGGCCCAAAGTATACAGAGTTCTTCTACCAGAAGTTGTATCAAGGTATAGTTAAGAAACTCTTAAAACCACGGTATAAGAAAGATAACATGACCATTCTTTAACACAATATTACAAAAACCAGAAAAAGAAGAGCTTTAGGTTGGTTTTGAGAATTGGATATTTGAAACTTATGTTTGATTTGTGTGACCGAAAAGGTCCAAATGCAGGGGATTGCAGTGGGTCGGGCTGTGGATTTGACCACTTTAAGTGCCTACGATGAGCTTATAGCTGAACTGGAAAAGATGTTTGAAATCAAGGGTGAGCTTTGCCCGAGGAGTAAATGGGAAATCATATTTACCGATGATGAAGGTGATATGATGCTCTTGGGTGATGATCCATGGCCGTAAGCACTCTCACACCATGCCTCATTTGTAGAAAACTTTCTCATAGGTTTAAATTCAATACCATTATTTATGCCTTCTTTTGTCTCCTCACGCAGAGAATTTTGCAACATGGCAAAAAGGATATTCATTTGTTCTAGCCAAGATGTTAAGAAAATGAAAGCAGGAAGCAAACCGTCCCTAACAACATATGATAGCGAGAAGTCTTGTTTTAGCTTCGATACCAATGTCGAAAACTGAGACGTGACTTTCATCTTTATCTATGATTGTCAATTGTCACGACTTTTTCTATTAGTGTTTTTTACTTATTTTTTGCGACAGGTACCGTGAATTGGGTTAGCACAATTGCTTGAAGTTGGGTAATTGGTAGAATTCTAACCAGAAATGGGAAGATTGTAGTTTGTTAGAAGGAACTAGTGGAGAGGAAGGATTAGAAGAATATCTGTACATATTAAATATATATTACGGGTATTGCTGTTAGGATGTATTGAGAATTTTAGGTTTCTAAATATGTAAATTTGTTTTTGTCTTCTGACTGAAGTTCTCCTTTAATTGAAGATTTGTCGGCTTTCTTTCCTTTTTTGTGTGCATTTTTTAAGTTATTTTTTTTATGGTACGAAACATGTTCCCATTTTCATTTCCATCATCAATTTGTCGTAGTCGCGAACAAATTTTTCTGTCTGTATATCAAATTCTTTGTTAGTGAAGGGTTCGGATTATAATGAATATATGTATAAATTGTGTTAAGATATTTATGTTGGAATATGTTGAGAAATTTATGCTTTTCTGAATTTATAACTATGTTCTTGTCTACAGACTGAAGTTCTTTAATTAAAGAGTTGTGACCTTTCTTTTGAAATTTTCAATGGTATACGAAATGTGTTCCCACATCAATTCGTCGCAATCACATCCAAATTTCTTCAGTACGTATATTATTACACTATAATATATATCGAGGATGTGATGACTATGTTGAAAAATAGTGGTATAATTGCGTAAAAATACAAATCCGGCCTAGATTCGTTTAAGAAAAAGGGGAAATTTTTGCATAAGTAGCTTTATTTATTTATTTTTAGTAGGTATTGTCTTTTGTGGTGTTGGCTCCATGCATCTAGGAAAGAATAGTTCTCTAATTCAAAATTAATTGAAGATCTTTTACATAGTTTCTGTTTACATACAAATTAGTTTTAAATTCGATTATATAGTTTCCGTCTACATACAAAATTAATTGAAGATCATTTATTTATGAACTAAAGTCCCCCTAGTCGTGCATCTAAACCACTTATCGACAATTAAAGTAACATTAGATTTGCTCGGATTTTATCATACTGTTATAACAAATATTAGCATGAAGAATAAATTGGGTACAAGTTGTTATCAAGAGTGGTGACAAAATTAGCTTTACATTATTTATTCCTAATTATTGGAAGTAATTTACGCAAGTATAATGTTGGATATAGAAATTGTGGCAAGTGAAATATGTAACATAATTTCTTTACAAATTTGGTTTATTTTCTACTTAGATGGTTGGTGGTGGTTTATATATTACAAGATTGCGGAGTTATCATCATGTAAGCCCAATCAGTTGTTCGATTGTCGCATGTCAATAATTAAAATTCGGGGAGTAAGAATGTTGGAAAATATATGTTACTAGGATTCTAAGGGCATATACAACAATTTGTAAAGCTTTTGTACGAAAAAACAATAATCTGCATCAACTTTGTTCATACAGTCTTACGTGAGGGTTACGTTTACCACGAATATGTACGATAATAATTCCGATGAGTTATTTTATGCTTATGGGAAGCTCAGTGAGTACTTTTTCACTTTGAAATGCCAAAGTAAAAGCAAAAGACTATCTAGCATTGATGACAAGCATCTTTTGCTTGCAGTCGAAAATTAGGTAAAGATAGTGAAAAATATAAGAATTATTAGAAGTTGATTAGTATTTGACTTTAAAAAGTCACTTTTTGTGAAAAGCAAAAGTCATGTTAAAAATTGAACATCAATGTCATGTTTAATTGAATAGGTCAAGGAGACAATACAACATTAGTGGGGTGATCTCTATTTGAATGCGACCAAAACAATGCTATTGTAATTTGAGAAAAAAAATTATTGTAATCATATTGGAAAACAACTCAATACAAGAATATATTATAAAAATTGCACAAGAATTTTTTTATTTTGAATTATTATATTTTAATGATAAACTATTATAAATTGAAAAAAAATTACTATATTTATTTATAGATAAAAAAAATATAAATAATAATTTATTTTAGTTTATAATAAATTATTTTTAACTCCCAATAATTCTTATATATTGTAATGAAAAATATTTCTTCCGTTGAGAGGACTTTCAACATATCGTCTTGCTAGTACCACAATTACTAGGAAATTCTATCGTCTTGCGATGCATAAGTCATTAATTTCTGAAATTCATATTGGCGATCTGCTTCTAAGAATTTTCATTACTGTTAAGAAACTTGTAATAATAAAATAAATCATATTCTATAATTTTTTTTATAATATTAATACTACCGATTATATTACTAAAAGTATTTTGTTTAAAATATATAACCATATTTGAAACTACATATAATTTCTTAACATAGTTTAGTAATTTCAGGTATAGTTATATATTATTTATGCAATTCTAATTTTTTATATTTTTAAGTCCGTATTTTTCATTTTTTATTTTCATGCCGTAGGAACTCGAAGGCATGTAATTGTGAGCTTAATATTCAAAATATTACTATAGATTATAAAAATATAGAACATCATTGAATAATTATTAAGAGCACGGGTTCTCAATAAAAATATACAACATTAATATATAACTTAATAGATAATATATGACTTTATTAGAAATTCAATAGATATGTACCTATATTAAATAAATTAGACAAATTGTTTTTATTTTTAATAAAATGTTTTTAATAATATTAGTCAATTTTGTACAAAAGGAAAGATTAAAAATTAACTATTTCTTGTTTTGCGAGTTCTTAATTAATACGAAAACTTCTCGCAAACAAGTTTTTAAAATGATTTTCAAAGTTAATAGTGTTAGAATTGGAGATGGTTTTTTGAAATAATAAGTTTTTCGAATATGAGAAAGTTTGAGAATAATTAAGGCTTAGAAAATTCTACCATCAGTATTGGCAGTATCATTTATTATTACTATGGTAAGACGGTAGTATCATAGTACGGTAACATGATTTAATAACATCGCTAGCAGTACTATTACCTATTTGGTCGGTATATTGTAATTAATATTAAAATACCACATTATATTGTATAATAGGTGATAGCATTAATTTTTCTACTTACTATTGCTAGTTGTTGGGCCTTAAACATTAGCCCTCATAAAAGTCTTTTTTTGGCGAGAGCAACTTATATGGGCTAACTTAGTACCTTCGTTAAAGCCCACTTAAGAAATTAAAACGGCCCAAATATCTGTCAATTAAACATAACCCGGTCGACCCGCACCGAATCTATAAATCCAATTTGTTCCCTTTTCTTTCTGAGGAAGAAGGGAAGCTCCCGTAGAGAGAGAGACTCACAGAGAGAGAGAGAGAGATGGATCCGAAGCTGAGAGAGGTTTCACAGAGCTTCGAGCGATTCAAAGCAGCTTTCATCCGCAACGATTTTGACACGTGTGAAAAGCTCCTCTCTCAGCTCAAGGTATTCAAAACCCTAGTTTCTTAATTAGAATCGAACTCATATTTGTTTCTAAAGTGAGAAAGATACAATCTTTTGTATGCATTGGGTTAATGCAATGATGGGTTGGATTAGGGCACTCACACCAATGTCTCTAAATGGCTAGCTATCCTAAATTTTAGGGGTTATGTTTTGTTTGTCTTTAACTTTTAAGCAAATGAGAATGCTTATTTTTTACCAAGAAAAAAATTGGGTGCATTGTTTAGGCCAAAATAATAAATAAGTTCAGCTTAAAAGCTGCGTAACCAAATGTTGTTCATCTTTTAAGCAAAAAAAAGCTCACTAGTGTGTTTGTTAAGATGACACGTTCCCACATCTTCTACTTACAGGTGTAAAAGTGTAAACACTTTACACCTTTCCCTGCAAGTTGGTTTTCAAAGATGAGTTCTACCTGTGTGATTTTACAAATTTAACTTTAAATCCCCGTAAAATTGGGGTTTGCTTGTGAACGAAGGACGTATTGTTCATTCCCTTTTCTGTTTTTATATACGGAGTATGATGTGGACATTATTGATATCTCTATCTATACTTTAACGGTTTTAAAGTTTGAAGGGTAGAGATTAAAATTTAGGTGTTTAAAATAGGAATACCGGTGGGAATGCACTGATAAAAGTAGTAAAATATTAAAATTGATGTCCTTTTAGTGTTTTAGAACAACTGTTTTGGTAAAAAGGAACCTGTATCACTTTATTAGAATCTATCTCATTTTTGTTTTTAAAGTTAAAAAGGTACAATCTTTGGCATGCATGAAGTTAACGTGAATGATGGACTGATTATAGGAGGAGTTGCCCTTTTAGTGTTTTAGAAATTAGAACAACTCTTTTTGGAAATAGGAACACTGATCATTTATTTGAGATCTATCTCATACTTTGCTGTTAAATTGGAAAAGGTACAATCTTCGGCGTTATTGGGTTGGTTATAGAAGTAGTTAAAACTAATGTAAATGATGGGTTGGTCATAAAAGTAGTTAAAATTGCTACCCTTCTAGTGCGAAACCTTACTTTGGGAACCCTGACCACTTAATTAGAATTGATCTCACGTTTTCTTCAGTTTGGAAAATATATAATCTTGGGCATATATTGGTTGGTGTATATGATGGTTGGTGTATATAATCTTGGGCATCTTTGACATGTATGAGTTCAATGAATATGAATAATTTGATTTGGTAGGTTATAAAACTAGTTAATACAAAGTTGCTCCTTAAGGAAATGCATCTTAGGGCTTTAATGAAAATTTACAACCTGTGTTTGAATGGGGACCTTATTTGAAGTTGTAAGAGCCAGGCGGGCATGGTAGTCTTTGAATTTAGAGTTAAAATGTTGTTTCTTAACCAAATATTTTAGTAGAATTCTAAATTAAACTAGTTCTAGTATCTGATCAAAGAAGTAGACAAAGGAAGCTGAAATAGAGAAGTGGAGTCACTATACTGTTTGCCTCACATTTCACATGGTTTATGCTTCATATCCGAGATTAAGACATATGTACGAGTAGTCAAGATATTGGATGAGAACAGCCACACTGGCTTTTCTTTGTCAATCATTTGAATCCCCCTTTCCTTTCCCACCTCTAATCATCCATTGTATGACACTGATCCTTTTTTTCTCTCAGGCTTCTCCGTCGACCTAAAATTACTGCCAAACAGTGTGGCTGCTGTGTCTTGAGCACTACTGTTTTATTTAGAGTAATAACCATGTCACTGTTTCGGATCTCCCGGGCATCTCTTCGTAGGCTGCAGCAGTCACCATTATCTCACCAATTGATCTTCTCCTCTATGGCTATCAATCATTCGATTTTGCAACTGATCAATCCTTCAACAAATCCCTTAGTTCCAACCCCTACACCTTACCGTGATTCTTCAAGCTCATATTACGACACTTTTAGCAATCGCATGCCAAACTTCAAATATTCATGTGAAAGTTTTAGTAAAAGTATATACATTCAAAAGGTCTTCGTATCGACATCCTCCAAGGTAAATGAAAAGGAGGAGAGGAGTCCCGACAATGTTTCGTGGATAGATTTGTATCTACCTAAGCAAGCTCGACCATATGCCCACCTTGCCCGTTTAGATAAGCCTATCGGTACATGGTTACTTGCTTGGCCCTGCTTTTGGTCAATTACTTTAGCAGCATCTCCAGGTAGCCTTCCTGATTTTAAAATGCTAGCATTGTTCGGATGTGGAGCTTTGCTTTTGAGAGGTGCTGGATGTACCATTAATGATCTCCTTGACCGGGATATTGATATAAAGGTAGAACGCACTAAGTCAAGGCCAATTGCAAGTGGTGATTTGTCACCGTTTCAGGGGCTTTGTTTTCTTGGATTTCAATTGCTTTTGGGCCTTGGAATTCTTTTAACATTGAACAATTTTAGCCGTGTTTTGGGAGCCTCTTCCTTGCTATTAGTCTTCTCTTATCCTCTCATGAAGAGGGTGACTTTTTGGCCCCAGGCCTATCTCGGTTTGACGTTCAATTGGGGAGCATTATTAGGATGGTCTGCTGTTAAAGGGAGTCTTGATCCTGCCATTGTGCTCCCACTTTACATGTCTGGGGTTTTCTGGACACTTGTTTATGATACAATATATGCACATCAAGATAAAGATGATGACATGAAAGTTGGTGTTAAATCGACAGCCCTAAGGTTTGGGGATAAAACTAAGGAGTGGGTTACTGGGTTTGGTTTAGCCTGTATTGGTAGCCTTGCCCTTAGTGGATTCAATGCAGATATTGGATGGCCATATTATGCATGTTTGGCAGCAGCATCCAGTCATTTGAGTTGGCAGATTTGGACAGTTGATCTATCATGTCGAGCTGACTGTAGCAGAAAATTTGTCTCCAATAAATGGTTTGGTGCCATAGTTTTCAGTGGGATCTTACTTGGAAGACTTGCATCCTGAAGGAGAGAATGATGCTGAATTATATTATGCCAAGCTCTTGATTTTAGGTCACTCAATAGCTTGCAGTAATTTCAAGGGAAGACATACTTCGTATAAAGCCTAATCTTTGTTGGGGTTTGAAGGTGTTTCTGTAAAATAATTTAGTCAGCATTAGTGCTGGTGTGATTAGATTACCATTGTAGTAGATTTTATTCCTTTTAGCGTGGTAAAAGAGAAGAGAAAAAAAAATTATTAAAGTTATTTATCTTATTGTTTTTTGGTTTTTTTTTGTGTTCCGACTCTTTGTGCGTGAATAAGAACTTGTATCATTAGCTTTTTCCTATTCTATATATTCCCATAGTTCTTGGATTTTTATGGATGTCGAAGTTATTAATGATATTCAAAAATATCTATCGGGAGGTTTTCCCTGTAAGATCTTATTCCCTGTGTTCGTTTTGTATTGTTAAATTGCAGGTCATGTTGACAGGGTTTAGAAGCCTTCCTCCATTGTTTGAAGTGATGCCGAATGCAGTCCATGAGTTGACATTAGCCAGTAACTTTACTTAATTATAGAATATGTTTCGGTGCTATTTTCATTTTTATTGATCTTCTTGATAAAGTTTTGTTTTTCTTTTTAATAGTTAATACTTTAAAAATTGATGCACCACTCTTTGCTGTTTCTTTCACGCGCTGTCATAAACTTCATCTCATTCCTTCCTGAGGCCGAGTGAGGTGCTTTCAGATATTTTTATAATTTTGCGTCGACTGCTTCTAGGATACATATGATGCATTTGCTTATGAAGGAGTCTTGTGTGTTCTTGCTACATACTTAAGCAAGCAAGTGAACTTGCGACATAAGTTGGCCTACCGGAAATATGAGGTTATGGCACATAAGAGCTCTGCCTTTGGAATTAGGATGATTTCCAGAGAGAACTGCATTTAGACCGGAAAAAGTTCATTGTTAGGGAGAAGTGCCATTTGACCAGTTTCTCGCATAGTCGTGAGGTGATTCTGTTTTGAAGCAGAAGTGTAAATTGGATATGAAATTGCAAAAGCAGCATTAGATAAGCTATATTTTGATGTTGTTTTATTTACTGTTAAGGAGATACCAGATTCGGACATGTTGACAGCTTACTTCATTTTTGTAGTAACGTTTCCGAAAATTTTTAATACTTTGTATTTAATTTCTAGTCGAGGATTCTTTTTTTGTAGTTCATGAGCATTTTTTAACTTGGTCCTGGGAATTATACTATGACTTCTTTAGGGGAAATCTACGAGCATGCCGTTGTTCTAAGTGTGAAGATTGAGGATTTGGATGCATTTGAAAGGGACTTTTTCCAGCTGAAACCATACTATACCGATGCACGGTAACTTCTCTTGTTTAGTCTTTTACTACTTCTGGATGAAACATCATATTATTGTACAAATCCTCGTCAGAACTGGGTGGTAAATACTGGAGTTGTGTCTGTTAAATGGTTTTTATATTTTCTGATATGTTTGAATGCAACTGATGAGAGGGTCTAGCTTAGTTGGAGAGGCATTGATACCAGCTCCCTTATAGGTGCTGGGGTTCGAGTCATCACTCCCCATGCCTTTGCCTACAAGCATCATTTCACCAAAATCAAATTAAAGAATTTGACCCGAGTCACAAGTAGAGGATAATTTGTGGAACTGCAGTACTGCTCTTTTTTCTATTTTGCATATTAAATGACCATGTTGCAAGAATAGGTTGTACAGATGCCATTTGCACTATTTGTAGTGGACATGTTATATGTCACTATAACTTGTTTTTCATTTCTATTTGGTCAAGGGAGTTCGTTAACCAATTAATTTTTGCTGGCATTTCATTTATGTCCCACAAGTTAAGGCCATACATTCCTCTGTTGTGACTTGTAGATCATGGGTTCGTCCCGTTGGAAACCACCTCTCTAGAAATACGGGTAAGGTTGCGTACATTAGATTTTCCCAAACCCTACAATATGGGAGCTTTGTGCACTGACCATCTATATATATATATATATATATATAAATTTATATTTCAAAAGTAGATGAATAAATTATGACTCTATATTTTATCTTTTCTCGATGGAACAGGAACCGTATTCCACAATCCCCCCAGGAGTACCCGATTCTAGGGCTCAATCTTTTGAGACTCCTTGTGCAGAACAGAATTGCTGAATTCCACACCGAATTGGAATTGCTCTCAGCAAGTGCTCTGGAGAATGCTTGTATTAAGCATGCCGTAGAGCTGGAACAGTCTTTCATGGAAGGAGCTTGCAACCATGTCTTGAGTGCAAGACAAACCGTACCCCATGATACTTACGTCTATTTCATGGATTTGCTGGCGAAAACCGTCAGGTAAATTATGAGATATTACTTATTAAACATTCCAAAAAAGATTGGGGAGGGTTAGTAATACCCATGCCATATTTTTTCCTTGGTATCTGTTTCAGTTTAGCCAAAATCTATTTTTGCACGGTTGTCAACTTATTTCAATATTCACTCGCATGTATATGTTTATCACCGATTTTAGTTTGGCTCTTTTCTAAGTTTCATTTTATCTTGCATCTCTTCATTATAATTTACCTTTGTTTGGCACTGTCTATCTTTTTATTTTTTTTTTTTCAACTCATTGTATTATACAGAGATGAAATCGCTGGATGCAGTGAAAAGGCCTACGACTCACTCTCAATTAACAATGCCCGGAAAATTTTGATGTTCTCCTCTGACCAAGAGTTGTTTGAATATGTCAACGAGGTAAATATATAAATATGTAGCGCATATTTGTTTTACATCAATACAAGTTTTAGGAACTTAACTTTTTTGCAATTTTCCAGGGACATCCCGAGTGGGAGATCAAGAACGGATTTGTGGTTTTCCAGAGAGCAAAAGAATCAGCACCTTGCAAGGAGATTCCTTCCCTGCAACTCATCAATCAGACCCTCAGTTATGCAAGGGAGTTGGAGCGGATTGTATGAAATCATGTTGGATGTGATTTCGAAAACAAGATTAATAGTTAAACCCTTTTGTGTGTTGCTAGGATCACCTTTTAATCCAGTTTTTAATCTCTAATGCGACACTTACAACGTTGCTTCCGTTTCCCTTTTATTAGTGGATTTCGTATTCATTTTATTGCTGTTTTATGGCTATGTTGGATAACTGATTTCCACTTTCTAGGGCATCTTTTATACTTGCAACGCTTTGCGGTTTAATTATCAAAAATATTTATGCATATCAAATCCATTAAAAACTCACAAATCAAAGAAGATGAAAACCAAATCTTTTGGACTCAATGCAATTATGTTACATCCTTTTGTGCCTGCTCAAAACTAAAACTTCACTCCCTTAGCTGCTCATCTTTGCTGCTTTTTAAAATTTTTATCCTGAGGCACTTGACATTTGGTCTATAATACCATAAAATGTGTGCATACTTGGGCAGAAGGGGCTCAAAACCACCAACCATTTGAGTGGCTCAAATCTTAGGCTTGGACCGTTGGATCGATGTCAAATTTGATCGTGTTAAGTTTACTCCAACGGTTATGATATAAATGTGAGCTGCACAAATCTCCCATCTGTTTGGGAACACCTGAAGATATAAACATTGACTGGTGTGCATTGCTACCTTTCAGCACCATAGACATCTAATTGTATCATGTTGGAGTCTCAAGCTCAAGTCCCGGTTATATATAGCACTAAAGACACTAAAAGTGAAACATGTATATATCACGTACTCAAGTCCTCCAGCACACAAACAACCAATCAGAATCCTAGATCAAAACACGGCATATCATTCATTTCGCTTGTGTTGTTGCAGACCTCTAATATAGTCTTTCCAATACCCATTTCGTTCTCATCATCAGGCTACAAAAGGAGATCAAAGGTACTTACTTTTACGATCAACGACATACATAGTAATGGAGAGTGCTGATAGAGACAAAAAAGAATCCCCCGTCTTTGAAAAATGTCCACTTTCATGTCTAAGAAAGACATTATAGCAGCAAGAAAATTGGAAAATGCACCGATATACTGACCTGGGCGAAGGTCGTAGCGTTCAGCTCCTCAGGTGCATCTGCAAAATTTAATTGTACCGGTCAAATTTCCTTATATTTTCAGGGAACAAGATAAACATTGAGATAAGTTGACAGCATAAGATCCAACACTTTTTCTAGCAGGCTTTATAATTCTTTGCACCCAGAAAAGAGTTAGTTCTGATGTGATCCTTACCTTTGGGAAACATGGATTCAATGAAAGCTGCAGTATATCCATTTGATCCATTATCAAGTGGCGGAGGCTCTTGTTCCAGTTTAATTGGAGGCTCCTTGGCAGAAGATAAAGGCTTCAGTATGCTCTTACTTGTGTGCTCACCGTAGGAAAAGTCGTATACTTCTTCTCTGCAATAAAACAGAAGCCGTCATTTGTCCAATGAGTATGATCAACACAACTGAGGCTTTCTTTTTTCTATCTATATGAGATCAGACCAAATGGGCCTTTGTCCGTTATTCCGTTCAATAAGCAACATTCGCTGTTGAATCAGAGTATAACATCTTACTTCGTAGTTAAAGTAAATAGGAAATCCAACCTCAGATACATGTAGAGAGAAGGAATCGATAATTAAATGGGCAGAGGACATGTATTTATGGGGAACTTTGCTTATTTCGTGAACTAGAATTCATGGTTTAAATGCATAGTCTGCTAATTTTTAGTAGCAATAGAGATGGATGATAAAAAAATTTGTGCCAATTTGTTTTTGTGACGATTTGTTCAGGTGGCAAAGTAGAACTTTGCTACATGGCCATTACTGTGACAAAAGCTTTCTCATATGCATGTCTCGTTCTATGCTTATGGATGTCTCAGCAAAAAACATGTTAGTCATCATTAATACATTTAACATACCCCATAGAGAAATTTGATGGAGCAGAATATTTGCACTGTGGTTCTTCTCGAAACTCGGAACCTTCGGAATTAAGAAACCTCATGGTGTAGTCGTCTTCTCCATGCTTATCACAACCGGAGTCTCCAACATCTCTCTCCGAATAATTTTGAAATGGAGATTGAACACAGTCTGATGATTGTGGACGATGATGCCGTTCCAAAGAAATGCTCTTTGTAGGCAAGCTATTCTGCTTGGTCGTAGATTTTCTAAGAATTGACAAGATATCACTGGCTGCAAAAGTGACACCACTATCACCACGAGCGAGTATATGCAGCAATGTGCAACTCGAGAGTGCTATAGAAAAAAGTTGCTAGGAGATGCCATTGTAGAATAATGAGGAATAGCTCAATTTAACCATGTACTTTATGGTAAACAAATCATGTATCATTCCTACCAGCAAATTCTTACAATTTTGGAGAAGACCTTTAGAAAAAATACTAAAGGAAAGACTTCTAAGTTGGTATGAAAGCCCTACTTTTAAGTTTATCGCTATTAAAGGTCCTTTTTACAACATAAGCAAAGAAAACAAGGGTGACACATCTAATCAACTATGAGGTAGTAATGCATCATAACAAGAGATGGACATTCATGCACAAAACCATATTGAGTTGCAAGACGAACTAAAAAGATCCAGCAGCAAGTTTATATTTCTCTATGAAGCTTGTCGATGCCAAAATCAATTACTTATATCCTTCCGAACATAATTTAGACACATGGAGATAACATTTCGTTGCATGAGCGATAAAAATTAGATGCTCAACAGGAGAAGAAAGCAAAATGAATAATAAAGAAATTGTGTCATTATGCGATGCAGATAATAGACTTACCACCACGTAAAGGCTTATTTTCAGGGTCACTCTTTCCTGGTTCATCTATGTCAACAATAGGACAAAGGTTTGATTTTATTTCTCTTCTGGACAAAGCATCTTTTGGAGGTTCTCCTACACATTCAATTTAATAGCAAGAATCAATTGTATCAACTTTCACTTCTAGGAGGTTCTCCATGGAGCAATGCAGTCACAAAAAAAATTAAAAATAAAAAAAATGATTGCATAAATTCATAAACAGTAAAATCAAGCTCTGGAAGAGAAGAAAGATAATTGTAAGATAATATATGCGAGATGTATTCTTTTGAGTTTGTATTTCATAAGCCAACCACCGCGTAAAGGCTTATATATAGGGTCACTCTTTCCCGGTTCAGAACTGACACTAGGATGAAGCACTGGTTTCGTTTTTCTTCCGGAAATGGCATTTCTAGGAGATTCTGCTTCACATTCAATTTTAAATGCATGAATCAAATGTATGAACATTCATAGTCTTATATGAAGCTGATAAAAACCAGCATCCACTACTTATATCCCTCGTAACATAACTCACAAAGACAATACTTGATTGCAAAAAGGCCGCAAAATAATAAACAGGATGCTGTACAAGGGACGAAAACAACTACCACAAAATGTATGAGATGCCCTTTATTGTATTTGTATTAATGTGTCAAACGATAATGGACTTACCACCATGGAAAGGCTTATCTTCGGGATCACTCTTTCCTTGTTCAGAACTGTCAACGGTAGGACGACATGTTGATTTCTCATTTGTTTCAGCAAACAGAAGTTTTGAAGATTCTCCTAAACATTGAGTGAAATGCAAGAATCAACGATGAGACGAAAAAAAAAAAGAAAAAGAAGGCAAAAGTTAAAATATTATACATTTAGATGCCAGATAAAGACAGACCATTGGTTCCTCGTTGAACATTGTAAAACAAAAAAATTCCATTTAAGAGAAAACAGACCTTCAGGGCTTCCGCGAGGCTCGCCAACCTCCACCAAATAATTAGGCAGTTGAAATGAGCTCCCACTCCTCACATCTTCAGACAGCTTAAGAAATTTACGGCTCAGAATAGTTCCATCTTCAGCTAGTAAAGTAGCCTGCATCGTGATAGGATTAGTCAAGTAGAAACCCTGGTACAAACTGCTGAAGATTCCTCTTGTCGTCCTCATCTTACTGTGCCCGCAGGAATTTTATGCGAGATCAGTATGTTTTCATGAAACCTAATTATTAGTGTAAGTTAATATCTGTGGTATTTGTTCTCAACTTCAGTCCATATATTAAATTAATCAGAAGAGGGGAAAGGGGGATTGACGTGACAAACCTGCAGTTGAAATGAACCGCATGAGGAAAGTGTTAGGAAGCCACTTTGGTACTTCTTGGCCTTTTGAGTAATCTGATTAGTGTACAAAGCATGCCATTCTACACATTTAAGGATTAAAGGACGTAAAAATGACTTTCAAAGGAACTGAGCAGAAAAAACTGCAAAACAAAAAAAATCGAATGTTTCTTTCTGACACAGTGGCCGTAGTTTTGCACAGTTCGACATGTTTGCATGAAAAAAATAGGGCAAAACGCAGGAGAAGGGTCAAAAAACTTCATGCAAGTGAAAGAAACCAATTGTTTCATACAAATAAGTTGTAACCTCTAAAAGAAAAAGTTTGGGAGGGACAAAATGAAATCTAACAAACAACAAAAGATGCTTCGCTTGCTATCCTCTCCTGATATATTTAGCAATTGTAGTACCATTCAATTGTGGTGTGCTGCTACTAATTTTCATTACGTGGCAGAAAAAATCATAAGCAGAACAGCAAATAAGATATATGAATCTAAGGTAGTAAGCTAACAAAAGGGAGAGCACCATAGGAATGCTAATCCTTCAAATAAAAATTAGAAACAAAATTAGCTACTATCTATTTAGCACATATGACTCACCTAGATCACGATTATGGACAGCCTGTTGTCTTTGTGATAAGTCTGCTTTGCTTCCTCTAGAGGAATTTATCCCTTGAGCTTTCATGTCGGATGGAGGCTTGTGATCTCCTTCAGGTTCTCCAACATCAACGAGATGACCATCAAAAACTAGTGATTTACCAGATTCGATTATTTCATCCTTCTTAAGGGACTTACTATCTAAGACTCTTCTGGTTAGGTCATACAATGTAGCCTGAATGATAAGCCCAAAAGTAGATTAACATTTTTATACTTCACAAGTACTGTACTAGGTGGTGACTAAAGTGCATCACACTGAATAAAACAAAATGACAAGCAAAAAGAGAACGCCAACAGCAAATTGTGTACATTAATGTATAAGATCACAATTGCCTTGAAACTTAACAACTTCAACGAATCTCTACAGTATTCAAGGAATCTCTAGTACCACGTGAGAATATATGGGGTCACTTGATCTACATGATGACTTTCTTAGTTCAAATTTGCAAATGGAAGTGACTTCAGCTGAAAATTCATGGCAACTCAAATTTCAATGCATTTCTCTACCTCGTCATATGAACATTCTTTTTCGCTTGTGATGCAGTTTCCTTCCCCCATTTCAATGTCAGTTGGACACATATAGAATGTCCCAATTACATTGATTTTGTGTAGGATCATGAAAAGAACTGTACTTGCAATGTTCCAAATGCCAATCCTAGCCCAGTTTAGCCAAATAATTGCACGTCCAGTCCTTTCATGAGCTTTTATCTTTCCTATAGTGACTAATATATTATGTTCTGTTTTTTGGCAGTTTCATTTTCGGTGAAATCAATTAAAACTGGTAGATTGTAGGTGGCATCCAAAATTATCACCACAACGCTAAGGAGATATTGTTTAATGGAAATAAGGAAGTTAACCTGCCTCCCTTGGGAACCACAGGCTGTCACTCTAAGAAAGCCATCATGGTACCTTTTGGCCTTTTGGGTTTTTTGGGTAGTATAGAGTACCTGCCAATCTATACGGGTAAAGAGAAATACAAACACACACAGAAAAGATAAAGTTAGCAAAATAATATGACAAATAATACACATATGGTGAACATGTATGATTAATTGCAATGGTAGTGGATATCCAAAAGTAAGAACCAACCAGTATTGCTGGTTTTTGTTGCATCTGGACTATTCATTGGTCCTCGATACTTGTGCATTTCGTTCTTCTTAAACTCTGAAAGCATAAAAAACTATCAAAATTAATAATATATAGACAAAAGGATGATATAACCTTGGTGGTTTCATGCGAGAGCGCAGATTATAACAAAAATACTCTGCCACATTATTCACACATTGAAATAATGCAACACAGATACACCATGTTCATATTACTTAAAAGGAACACGAACATGAATTCAAAACCAGAAATTATTATCCCCAATCACTTAAAACACATTCCCGATAAACTGACTAACCATTTCATGTGAAAACAATACAAAGAAGCAATAAATGCTATTTGACCAAGTCTCCAACCTCTAATAATTTTCTGAGAAGGACTCAGGCTACTTGATGGTGCTTTGTTCTCCAAATTTGATTTTCCACCTCCTAAAGTGAAAACCAGCTTAATAAGAACACAGTTGTGAGGACTACCAATTATATTTTGGTACCCAGAAAATTAAAAAACGAGGCAGTCAAAATCTCAAAGCGCCACAACGTGAAGTACAAAATAATACCAGCAAAAACTGGACTGAATTTTTTCTTCGGATGCAACAATACCGCCTTCTCTGTAACTTTGTTATCTCGTATTTGACAATTCATATTAAGCATTGGCTTACAATCTCCTTCAAGGTCCCCAATGTCTACAAGATATGAGTTGAATGCCAAAGTTTCACCGGACCTGATGACATCATCTTCTTTGGCAATTTTAACAACTATTAGTTTCTGACAATCATCGTAAAGCTCGATCTGCAGCAGAAAAAAACTAAAACTTTCAAAAACAAGAACCAGAGGAAGGATCAGTTGCTAAGTTCACCAATATGCAGGCAAAATCCCTATCTGTTAGTAAAAATGTTATAATTCCAAGTTTAACCCGATTCCAATCCCTCATGAAGATTATGTAGATAAACATAATCTCGTAATCAACTCTAATTAAATGAACAAGAACATACTTGTTCAACAAGAAAATCTTGTGCAGTTTCCAACAAAAGGAGGAAAATAAAATCTCATAGTTTCACGCTAAATCACAACTCACTCAAAACACTGAAAAAATGAAAGTTCATATTCAGTTTCCAAGAATACGAGGGAAATGAATAAAATTCATGTACATTTCATGAGGGAAATGAATTGAAATTGTTTACCCACTCATAATTCTAAACAAAAATAAAAATTAATGTAAAGTTTTCAACAATACGAGAAAAGAAATTGCATCGTTTCCGATAAATCACAACCAAATCATAATACATGATATCCAAATCAGACACATTGGTTCCATATAGCTATGTACTCGCGAACAACGGAAAATTAAAACACGAAAATTATCTATACGTAGCTAATAACTGGGATGCCTAGGAGTTGCTGAAATAATAATAATAATAATAATAATAATATTCTTGCCTATCAAAGAATAAAATAGCAATAGCGATAGCGTGCGTGTGTGTGTGTGTGTACATACATACATTCATATGTATGTATATATACATAAAGTCGTGAATATTCATATATACCTTGTTGGTGGAGGGATGAAAGTGTAGGAAACCGTCTTGGTAGACTTTGCGCTTCTGTTTCAAGTGTTTTGTGTATGTCACCAACCACTTCTTCATCCTCGAATCCGCCATAGCTGCAAGCTTCACAGAGAGAGAGAGAGAGAGAGAGAGAATGAAAGAGAGGAAACGGGTGGTGAAATCCGATGTGAATAATCAGCAGCAGGACAACGGAGGTCACTTGTCTCCGTTCAAGCTCGCCAAATTGCTCGACCCCGATGCCTCTTGGGACAAGGTTCCCATTTCTCTCTGTTTTTAAAAATGTCAAAAGAAATGCTACAGTGAATTTCTGAGTTGGGAAATGTAAGGGCATTCGTACCAGTCTTTCTAAATCCGTCTTTCTTCCCCGTTTAATTTATAGAATGAGAAATCTCTCACATCTATTTTTAGAAACTTTTTTAGAAATGCAATAATAAATTTTTCTATTGAAAAAATTACTATTCCCAATTTTTTTATTAAAAAAAATATTCTCACCGAAATAAAGTAAATACTCCAGTATATTGAAATATGAGAAATAAATTTATAAAAAATGAGATTTAAAAATAAAATAAGAGAGCATTCACACCAACATTTCTATTTAAACTTTAAAATCTCACTTTGTAAAAACATATTTTTCTTATATAATATAAGTTAGACCATATTCACTCTTTCTAAACTAATTTCCTGTACGGTTTATTTAATAAATATATAAATATAAAAAGTTTAGAAAATTTCTATTTGTCAGATATGTTGGCGGTTTTATGTTATTTTGGCTGGAAATAATTATTTTTTAATAGAGAATGTCTCATTGGAAAAAGTCGGAAAAAGAAAAACTGGTTTGGCCAAATTTATCACACTTTTTTATTACCTTTCTCATAAGGAAAATTGCCTTTAGTTAGGTTGGTCTGAATGCTATAAGATTCACAATTTATCTATCAAAATATTATTTTTCTTCACCAAAATATAGAACCGTAGTTAACATTAGAGAAGATATATTTTTACATTTTATTGTGATGTATACAACTATTCCAGTAATTTATAGCAAATTTTATAGGAAGACTAGTGTGTACAATTTCTAAAATGTTTCTATTTTGTAAGAGAAATGTGTTTCTAGAAAGTGAGATGTAAAATTAAATGAGAAAAAATTGGTGTGAATGCTCAGACCTCATCGTTTCTAGATTGTTCCTACATTTCTATGTAATTTAGTTGACGTTTGTGTTTAATAATTCAAGAGAGTATAGATTTTCATAAGGTTGGATGCATAATACATGTGTATACGCAACTTTGGAGTGTACTGTATCTAGTTGTATATGAAAATCTCTACAAAGCAAAGCCAAGAAATTAATTTCACGATATAATCTTTTCAATGCCTTTCACTTTCCTCTTTCCGTCCTTATTTGAAATCTGATTTACTTTTTTTCCCATAGACTAGTAAAACTTAATTAATCAGATCGAAACAATAAATTTAATGTACTTTTTCATAATATGCTATTCGTTGGCAGATTGCAAAGTTGTATTTGTTGACAAAAGTGCTCGTTAAGTGTGGGTAATATTAGTCAAGTACTCGTTTCAACTTGCTTCTCAACAAGGGAAGTGAACTATAATTTTAGACTACCAAAAATAGAAAATCACCTAACGGAGTGAGTATTCCTAAATGAAGTTTCTTCATTAGATGCACGGAAGAAATTTGTGCCTGAGGAAGTTGACATATCAATTCTTTAATTGATTTATTCAGAGAGGTACATATGAATTAAATGGTAATTCACTTTCACAATGGTTTACCTTGAAGGAATTGACGTTTAAGAATATATTTTTGGTTATGTAGCATAAATTTGAATATCTATATGGTTGAGTACTACGAAACCAGAGTCTAAAATAAAAGCATTGCTTCTTAAACAAGTTAATAAAGGGGTGCAACTTCTCAATTAACAAACGTGTCTTAGAATACTAGAATCGGCAAAATCCTGTGTCTAGAGTCGTGAAGTTTCTGAATTGAACTTGGTTCTTCTTTTTCTCCTTCTCTTTCTTTCTTTCTTTTTTTTTTTTTGTGTTAATTTTTTTTTTAATGTACGTCTAAATAAATTAGTAACTTTTCTTATGGTACATTGGAGTCCTCAGCCGGTGGAACCTCCTACCAAGAAGACTGGTTTGAACCAGCTAGGCTAGTTCTGGTGGATTAAAAAACACGACTCATTTTTTTCCTTGTAAGCTACCACTAGCAAAACAATGTTTCTTCATAATGCTTTAAATCTTTCTCTTTCTGCAGGATCAATTAGGCGATTTGTTGCATTGGATTCGACAATTTGTGGCCCTTATATGTGGGCTGATTTGGGGTGCTGTCCCCTTAGTTGGAGGCATTTGGATTGTTGTGTAAGTCACCTTTGTACTCCAATTCTTGATGCGGTATGTATAGCACAGAGTCTGGACTTGATTTCAGATTAGAATATTCATTTGTAACATTATACATTATTGTTTTTATGGGTGAACACAGCATACACGGATCTTTTGTGCTGGTTGACAATAGGGTTATTATAGCAAAACCATCCAATTGTTCAATTCTTTCCAAATCAAAGGGTGGGGAAAGGTTAATATGGGAGAGAAACTAGTGGGGATAAGTCACTAATTTCATAGAGGCCTTGAGTGTACACAATATCGAACAGAAGAAATTATGGTGAGGGAAAGAAAGAGAGTGTGATGGGAGAAATGAGCTAACTGCTCCCATCAAAAGCCAAAAGCCCATTCTTTAGCCCTTCTAGCTGTGTGCTCTTGTCAACGCTTTTTCCCATAATCATATAAATTACCCTACCATTATGGTTAAGAAGCCTCAAAACTTTCTAAGAAGTATACAATTAATTACGCTAACTGAAACGATATTTGAAAAGAAAGCATTTCTGATTTATTTTGGATTCTAACAGGACAAAATAATTTTCTATCAACCAAAATGCGTGGTTAATACATATTGAACTATTATAAGAAGATTTATTGTGTGGAAGGTTCTTATTTGAAGAAAGAATATCCTATAGGAAGGTAACGTGATTATCTGTTAACAGTACAAAAACACGTACAACAAAGAGTGGTACTCAACTTCGCTAAGCAAATTGTGTACATGCTGTGGTGAGAGGTTCTGCACTAGCACCATCATGATTGGTTTTTGAATTTTGAATTCCCTGCACTTGAATGTTGCTATAGGAAATTGATAATTGTTTGAAGCGCCTAAGAACACCGTTTTTCTTGTTTGCACTCGCATTCACTTCAGAGGTGATGTCTTTTAAAGAGACAAATAATACTTTATATGGCAATTGAATCATCTTGTGGACATTTCCTTGGTAAAAAGATATCTAATGCATAGCACATATAAGACAGTAGAATGCTATCCATTTCTTCTGTTGGTTACCTCCTTGGGTACATTTTATCGCATGTTAATTTCATCCTTCCATTAAGTATCGTCATTGTTTTTGTTAACTGGTAATGCTGTTTATTGGAAACTAACATTGTTAAGTTTTTAACTGATTTTGATAAGGTTGCTAGTAGTGTGGTCTGACGACGACTTTTTGTTTCAGATTCTTGGTATTGTCCTCTGGCATTATATATGGATATTATGCACTTATACTAAAGATTGATGAGGAAGAATTCGGTGGCCACGGGGCTCTGCTACAAGAGGGACTATTTGTCTCGATAATGCTCTTTCTGGTACTTGGATATATATCCTTTTTGCTGGTTTTATCTCTCGTTTCTTTTTCTTCACTGTCTAACTATGCTAATCTATTCCATTCAGCTTGCATGGATCTTAGTCTACAGCTTGGCGCATTTCTGATACGATGGGGATCCCAATCTGACTCCCCCTTACTAACGAGGAAAGAAAATGAAAAGAAAAAAAATGCAATCCTCACAAGTTTCATGTTTAATTTTCTTTCGTTACGGTAATATTTTCATTTAATCCGTGATTGTTTTAGCGTATTGTAGCTTTTAGACTTTTTTAGTTAAGCTGTTCCTTAGATTTTAGGTAAGGTGCCAATGATGGCGTCTCCCTTCTGTAGTTCCACTTTGCCCCTTAGGGAGATTACTTTCTGAAAGAAGTTGCTTTAGAAGAAAAGTCGTAGGTGCTTTTGTTGTATTCTGCAGCTTCAGTCTTGCATAATAACTTATAATTAGACAAATGAAGAATGCAAAGTTTGATTTTCTTGATACGTTGTCTCGTATGAAATACACTCGTCATTCCCATTTGCAAGTTCTGGAGAATTCATTTATGGGGCAATGATAATGATTCGACGACATGCTCCAGCTTCATTTCTTGCAACTTTACCCTCAGCCCTTGCTTGTAGGCTGTAGCGACTTGTATTTGGCTTGAACTCTTCACTCGAACTCCAATGTAGCGCAATTTATTGCTAACCTTAAGTCTCTACTTAGAAATTTACTGCCCTTATTGAGTACGGTGAAGTTACCCCCAAAACAAAATGTACCGATATGGGAAATCGCAGTACAAAAAATTCATGTCATGTGACAAAATATCTATTGCATCGAGTTTTGTCTTTCTCCATACAAGTTTTAACGATCAGCATTATCTATACTATTATAAAAGCAAATACAATTCTGCAGTAAAAAGTGAAACTCTTTCAAATTTAATGTATTTCTTATTTTACCCTTCATGTTTGTATTCTAAAAAATAACTTATCGGGCTATTTTACCCTTCATATTTCTATTCTAAAAAATAACTTAATGGGGGCAATTTTGGTAACTACATCCCATGTTTGTAGGGTTGCAATTTTATCTTCTTATGCCAAGTATTACCCATGAAATTAATGTTGCAGTTAATTTACACAAGGTACATATCACATCACTCTTCATATGAAAGTGAATTAGAAGATATGAGATTCAGTTTTTATATTTTTATTGCATATTTTAATAAAATTGTGCACGCAACGCGTGTGTGCGGTTGCTAGTACCATCTTATATGTTAGTGCGAAATTGTTACGATGACTAATTCAATCTCTCTCCGAAGTGTCGAAATGTGTTCCTATCTCTCAAAAAATCTAGGAGATCAACTTAATAGCAGCATGACAATCTGTACAATTTGTCGATGACTCAGACGGACTCTATACCCTTGCGCTCATCTATTTCGCTTTAGGAGGTATCAGAGCTGTAAATCCCTCTCGGTTTTTGCGTTCTTTACCACCACAATAACAGCACCATCATCATTGGCAATAAGCCCAAATGCAGTACCATCTTTGCAATTGAGGTTTTTTCATTATTATTATTATTTTTTTATTTTCAGTCTCTAAGTAATATATATATATATATATATATATATATACGGAAA
>MKEJ01004165.1:1270-11748 GCA_001753735.1 Embelia ribes
TGAATAGGAGCAAGTCAGCTAATTACAACAAATTAAAAATAGAAAAAATTAATGATTTTGAAATAAAATACTATCAAATGCGAATTGTTATAATGCAACTTTGTATTTAAAACTGAAGACTTTGTTCCAAAATAATGAGTAAACAAATTTAGGGAAAAACAAAAATTAATATTCTTGTGTGACACCGAAATATTCTACGAATATGAGTTTATTATAAAGAAATTATGAAGTTAAACATTTTTGTTCTTTTCAATTCGATGGTCTGAAAATGTTGCTAAAATAACTCTACGCAATAGACGGAATTGAAAATAAGAGTGATAAATATGGTATAAAAAATTATCATAACAGACTAAAAAATTATTGAAGTGCTAAAGTCATATAAAAAAAATTTACATTAAAATTATAGAAAATTTATAATCGTCTTAATAAATTTTTGGCTCCGTCTGTGCACGAGGCAAAAGAGGCACATGTTCAACAATAACACATGAAGAAAATTATTAATTTCATTGGAAATCTAGTTTAAAGTTTTTAGTTTTTTTGTTGGGTGTAGGGTGGAGCTTAACAAGATATTCGGCTCCACCCTATAATATACAACTATTGATGGGTGGAAATCAACTTAATACAAGAATTAACTTACACGAAACGGGGTAAGATTTTTTTTTTTAAACAAAATTATTATAATTTGAGGCAAAATTAGTAGAAATTGAGAAAAAATATACTACAATTATTTTTAAATAAAAAAATACTAATAGTAATTTGTTTTCAATTTATTGTAATTTGTACCGAAATCACAATAATTTTTGTATATTACATCCATTTAATTTTTTACATGATTTGTTCACCTTGTCAAAAGGAGAATGTAACTTATAAAAAGAAAACGCAGCGATCTGGTTTTAAGCCTATAATTTTTTGGAAAAGAAAAAGGTACAAAGCTCAGCTCGAAACTCTACCTTTCAAATTCTCATATTTTCTTAAAATGAAAAAATAAATTTATACCCATGACAAAAAATAATCATCAAAATTAATCGAGTCTAACAATATTTGATCACAGATAATCAAGAGGAAAAATAGAAGGAAAAGGAAAGTCAAAGGAGTGAAACTAAGTAATTCGGGCTAGTTCATTGTTATTTGGATGGGGCATTAAACTTAATTCAATTGGACCTGAGCCCATGGTCATCCATTTGACCCATAACTTGTTGGGGTTTTAATTTTATCTAGTGTAATTTTAAAAAATTCACTTAATATAGTATATAATTTTCCAATAAATTTGCCCAAATAATAATTTTATATGGTTTTCGGTCCCTCTAAATAATTTTCTACCATGTTCATTTATCCCAATTTTGTTTTTGTCTCCATCTTAAATCACTGTTCAACTGTTTAAATCGATCGATTGTCTCCCTAATATACGCAGTGTGACGACGTGGGGATAAAACCAAAGTGTAACGATATTACCATACACTCTATTATGGATTTTGTATTTACCCATGGCTGGCTCCCACCCATACCAACTATCAGACGGCGTGCCTGCAATTTGAATATCAATAGATCTTCGAGATCATGTTCCTGTTATACTGGGCCGGACAGAACAAAACCGAACGATAATAGAATTTTGACCAAAATATTGTAAATTTGAAAACTATTTACCAAAATAAAGCTATTTTAATATTTTTGTCAAGAACCCAACGATAATAGGCCCCACCGGTACTTATTTATGAGCCGCGGGTATAACACGCTAAACTCTCTCTCTCTCTCTGTGCAATGGGCAAAAACCAGACAGCAGCAATCTCCTTCCTCACGAGGCTGGGCCGCGCCGCCGTCGGCCTCGGCATCTCCGCCACCGCCGTCAGCTCCTCCCTCTTCACCGTCGACGGATGCCAGCTTGCCGTCCTCTTCGACCGCTTCCGAGGCGTAATCGACGACACCGTCGGCGAGGGGACCCACTTCCTCATCCCCTGGCTCCAGAAACCCTACATATTCGATATCCGAACCCGGCCCCACACCTTCTCGTCCATCTCCGGCACCAAGGACCTCCAGATGGTCAACCTCACCCTCCGGGTCCTCTCCCGCCCCGACGTGTCGCGGCTGCCCTACATCTTCCAGCACCTCGGGCTCGAGTACGACGAGAAAGTGTTGCCTTCTATCGGGAATGAGGTCTTGAAGGCCGTCATGGCGCAGTTCAACGCCGATCAGCTCCTTACGGAGAGGCCAAGCGTGTCCGCCCTCGTCCGGGATAGCTTGATCAGGTTTTAGGAGTTGTCCTACACTGCAAAATAAATTATGGGTTGAATTAAATCATTTGCTTGATAGACATGCAATGAGTGACGAACAATCATTTCCATATTACATTTGGAAGTCTGTATGTTATGGGAACAGAGAAAATAGCCATCACAAATATATATGCATATTGCACAAAATTTCCGTATTGCGGGGATTGGGAGGGTATGATGTACCCAACCTTAACACTGTTTTTAGAAATTGTTTCCAACGAGACGAACACATAACTCACAAGTTGCAACGGAGGTGTGCATGGTTTTTAACTTATAGAAATTCAAGTTAGTATTTTAAATACCACCAATATGAATTTCAATAGAAGCTGAACATGAAGGAATTATCAAATACCATGTAAATATCAACCAATGTGATGTTTACATGAAGCGATGATATTGTAGAAAATTAGAAAAATAATATATGACGCTACTTGAAAATTAGTAATGTGAGTAAAAGTACTTGTCCTTAGAAAGATGCTTATATATTTAAACAAAATACTTTTATAAATATTACAAATAGAATTAGTATTATTTTAAACTGATTCAACATGATGCAAGTTTCCTAGTAGTAAAGAACTTGTTGGAACGAGCTTCCGTACTAGTCGAGGAAACAGAGAGTTTCTTATTTGAAATTAGTTTCCGGGGTTAAGTAAATTTTCCAAGTTCAATGTTCTGCAAAATATGTTATGAGTGTTAGCCTAGCGTCTGTCTAATTATGTATTTTGCCTTTGGTTATATTTAGGGGGGCCTTGACTTGTGTAATTCAAATCATCCATGAAAAAGTTATTTATATCTCTTTTAACTAAATTTGACATCAGGCGTGCGGAGGACTTTAATATTGTGTTGGATGACGTGGCGATTACCCACTTGTCGTATGGGGCGGAGTTCTCGAAGGCAGTGGAGCAGAAGCAGGTGGCGCAGCAGGAGGCGGAGAGGTCAAAGTTTGTGGTGGCGAAGTCGGAGCAGGAGATGAGGGCAGCGGTTATTAGGGCAGAGGGGGAGAGCGAGTCTGCTAAGCTGATATCGGATGCGACTGCGGCTGCTGGGAACGGCCTGATCGAGCTGAGGAGAATTGAGGCGTCCAGGGAGGTGGCTGCTACGCTGGCCAAGTCGCCCAACGTGGCATACCTGCCCAATGGGAACAACATGCTGCTGGGGCTCAATGCTGCCCGCTGAAAACTGATTTAGGTAATCTATTCTGTATTATGAAACTTAATTAGCTCTTTATATGCGTGCTTGGATTTTGTGCTTGAGTGGGTGCTGTGAATTTCGGATGCAAGTGGTATAAACTAATCTGTAAGAAAAATAGATAAACTGGATTCGTTAGATAGGAAGGGGTGGCATAGGCAAATTCATGTTAACTAGCCGACACGATATCTTATTTTGGTTCCATTCAGCGACCCCAATTTCTTGGGATTTTGGCTTTGATTTGTTGTAGTAGTTGATTTATATTGAGTTCTTTTTGCATTTTCTGCAAGCTCTTAATATTACTCAAACCCTTTATAGAATCATAGAGTTTGAGATGATGATTGAAAACAGAAAGATAAAGATCTCTTGTTTCCATAGCAATCTAATAAGATCAAAGCATACAACATTGGCATTTGACATTGGGACTGTGTTACATGTTATCATCTGATGTGGAAATCCATTAGAGATTTACCATAGTGAGTCGAACTCTAAGCCTGCTCCTACGACCACTTTGGACCTGACAAACTAGTCCATGGATTCAAAATCTCCTCAAATCAAATCTAGCAATCCAAACGCAACCTACTTGTTTCCGTTTTTCTTTTGAACATGTTAAATCCTTTTGCACTTGCTTGAAAGAGCTAATAAAAGAAAATGAAAACACTTTAGATGCCTTTTGGGTTGATGAGCAGGTTGGAAAATAAGGAGATTATATATATGAAACTGAGAAACTAATCTGACTTTACCGTTTGCGAACTGAATATGTTTTATCAATCTCTTTTTTGTATAGTGCTGAAGTATTGTAGTGTACTGTGGCTATAACTCTAGTTTTAAGTGCATAACCTACAAGCTTTGATGCACCTTTTCTATGGTATGGGCTACTTTTTGCTTACGTTTTGGTTTATGTTGGCAATTGTAAGTGTAGTGCTGAAGTATTCTAGTATCCTGTGGCTATAACTCTAGTTTTAGGTGCGATGAACTACAAGTTTCAATACACCTTTTTTTATAGTATGGGCTACGTTTTGCTTATGATTTGGTTTATGTTGGCGATTATGCTTTTCTATGGATAATGATCCCTTTTGTCGCTTGGGAATGGAGTTCTTTTTCTCGTACTCTGCATACCTTTTTATAAGTGAAGTCAATAGAATACTTGCTTTCTTGTAGCATTACTGCAACGGATATGCTTCCATGAGTATATGTAGCGTATCTTGCATTATGTAAATCTATGTTGTATGCTTTGAGATCCTTAGGTCGGTCCTTTCTTACTAGTTATCTGTCCTCTCCTAGGAAGCACAGACACTCCAAAATAGATGCCGTGTCCGTATCGGACACATATTGGAGACACATACTCTGTTGGACTTGTCATGGACACAACGGATCAACTTGTAATAATCTTTTTTCTACTTTGGTCAATTTTTATTCATTTTTAGTCATTCATTTTGGTGGTTTTCACAAACCACCTTTCAATAGTTGTTTATTTCTTTAGTGCATGACATATTTTTGAGTTTTTTGATAATTGATACTTGTTGGTAAGGTGTACTAGATTATAACCAAATGCAATTACTTAGTTGCTATTTTGAGCCAACCGATGCATAATTTTAAACTTGTAAAAGTTATTAAAAAAAATAAAAAAATGCCGAATCCCCGCCGTGTCTGTGTTAAGCTTTTTTTGAAAATTGTTGAATCTGTGTCCGCACCCGTGTCCGCATTGGTACCCGTGTCCATATTGGTGATTCTTAGATCATAAGTGTATCCGATTTCCGTGATTCCCTATAATCAAATTTGTAACTGATTTTTGTTAATTACGCTATTGGTCGAGCAATTGGATTTTCATTTAGAGGATAATCAGTTGTGATATTTTGCTGATGTTTGCTCATAATTTTACTGTTCTTATTGGCAGGGATTTGGTTTGAAGTCCAAGTCTCGGATGTTAATAGCTGAAATTGATTTTGAAATCTGGAAAATATAGGTCAATTTTGATTTGGTGACTTTTGAATCACAGTGGTAAGCTTCGAGAGAAGAATTTAAAAGGAAAATTTGATGCAAAATCTAGAATCTATGAATGTGAAAAGGATTAAACCTGCAAGTATTATTTACGAACCTATTGTTTGGTCCACAAGAAATGTCCTATTAGCTTTATTCGAATTGGTGATGTTTGAATGATGAATTGTGAGTTGTTTCGCTTTTTGTTTTTTTACTTGCAAGCTTCCTTCCATTATGACTAATTCACTAGACGTGTATTCTTTTCTTGCCATGGGAGTGAGATTGACAACACAATTCGTTGGCACAATGATATGTTGTAAGGTTGTTTTTTCTTAGGAAAATTCTATGCACGTTAGAAAGAAAATGGTTAGGCTATTTAATATTTAGATTTTAGGCCGTTTACACAACTACCGCTATTCATTTATTGTGGTTAGCTTAGTAGACATGTATTCTTTTGTTACCGTGGGAGTTAGATTAACACCACCTTATAGTAGAGAATACAAAAGATTTAATGGCACTCATTTAATTGACAGCACCAAATGATACGCTGTAAGGTCTTTGCTTCGTAGGAATGTTTCCTGCACGTTAGGAAGGAAATCATCCGGTTATTTTATCTAGCTATTTTTAGGCCATTGACTCAATTATCGTTGCTTGACACTTAACTAACTTTGGCTTCAAATCCATTTAATCCTCTTCCCCCACCCCAAAAAAATCAATCAATCAATAAATAAAAAATAAATAAATAAAACCAGAAGAAAATAAAAAAAAAACGTCGATACACTTTTTTTAAGGTTAGCAATCATGCTGCCGAATAATCAAGTGACAAACAGTTCTATCTGGATATACTGTGCTCGTGTGCTTCTCTCAACTGTCATTCCATGTAAGAATGATGTCCTTCACAAGAAAGAGATGGTTATGGCTTGTTGTAGATATCATTTTGGAGTGTTGAAACTTGAAAGTGGTACTCATATTTCTTTCGAAAATCGGAAAATCCAATTGCTTGATCAATTCTGTGAGTTCCAATGGAGTTGATCTTTTTAAGGTCCTGTATGAGCACTAAGCCCATGTGTTGTGTTTTTAAAACACTTCCACTTGCAATGAAGAAGTGCAGAAGTTGAGTCATGTAATGTGTTTTACATAGTTTTGAGATATTGCATCATTCGCCTCATATGATGCTAGGTAGTAATTGGGTGATTGCTGATAGGCCAGAGCCCTTGATTAGGATGACCAAATGCCTTTGAACACAATTGTCTTTTGTTGATTCTTTTTGTTCAAGTTCATAAATATACATGGTGGTGTAAGTTGTGAGATGCCATATCTTTTCTTGAGTAAGGTAATAATTATGTGTCCCAGAATTCTCATTGGCTGAGAAATATTGGATAAGATGAATCATTTTTTTAGCATGTTTACCAGTGTTGTTGAAGGCTCTAGGCGCCTTTAAGGCATTAGAACCCCTCAATGCCTTAGGCATTAGGCGCTTGCCTTGGTGAAGTTAGGTGCTATAAATTATAGCATATGGTTCTTGTCTTTGATGGCAGAATGCCTTGATATTGGCTCTCAAAGTAATATTACATCCCTTTTCTTTTCCTAACATCTTGATTTGATTTATTGCCAAATACTCTTTTTGAATTTTAAGGAACAAATTTCAAATATGTTAGTATATTTCTAATAAAGTTTGTGTCTAGCGGCTTAGGTTGAAAAGGCCAGCGTCTCAAGCGCCTAAAGCACCAGCGCCTAGCCCTAGGCGTGCGAGTTTTTTATGGCTTGGAGGTTCTTAAGGCACCCAGCGCCTCGCTTGGAGGTTCTTAAGGCACCTAGGCCTCGCCTCACCTCACCTCGCCTTGGCAAGCACCTGGAGCTCCTTTAACAACACTAGTGTTTACCTTGATATCAAACTTTTACAGGGGATGCTACTATCTCAAAATTTGTAAAGTTACTTTGTTCAAAATGTAACTTTTGTTTTATCCAATCGATATGCCTGATTCATGCACTAAGCAAAACTACCTTTTGGCCTATGTGAGGACAAGTTTGTATTTCAAAAGTTATAGGATGTTGCTCCTTCGAATTGCACTTAAAATTAGAATGAAGATTAGTATCCCATGCTGCATTTGCATGAGGGGCATCCTCTTTCTAACATGTCAGCAATTCTGTAAACGATCTAGGCCTAACTTGAAAATCCCTTGAGAATGGCGAACTTAAGATCTCAAATTGCCTTCGATATGTTGTGATGTTATTGCTGATGAATTACACTTTTGTAGTCTTCATAGCAAGGGAGCGCCAATCTAACTCAATAATCATTCCAGTGTATGGCCTACATTTTATTACATTTTGTGACGTTTGGATCTTGATTTGGTTTATGAATTGGGCGTAATGTCTAATTGCCTGTCAAGATTGTCAAAATCCAAAATTTTTAAGTTGAGTGTGAGATAGGATGTTTTCAGTTTTAACTTTGAAGCATGTCGGTCAAAGATCTTTTCAGTTATCTTTCGTTTCATCAATCATATGTCTTGAATGCTTATATCCAATGAGGAAAAAAAATAAAAGATACTTCAAATTTTTGTAATTGGATACTTAAATATTCTTGCGTTTGCCAAAATAGTATTTATCGCTACATAATCCTATATTTTCTACTTCTTTCAAAACATACAGAATTTTCAAGTTATCTCTTTCTTTTTGTCCTTATCCTTAATTTTTGCTGCTCCTGCTTTTTACTCTTAATAATAATTGTTCCTTGGCTTTTCTTTTAATTCTTATTATGGAACCTTTTTTTAACAATTATTATTGCATTATCTCTGGTAAATTGGTTCTTTTAGAAACTGATGATGATCAGATAAGTGATAAGATTCTTTAGTTGTGTATTGTTCAGCTCGTAATTATTAATTTTTTTCCGACTGAAAGCAATTCTTCCTCTTCCTGTAACAGATATATATTTAAGGAGTTTTGTGCCCTCTATAAATCTTTTAGTAGGCGGTGGTGTTCTATTTATAGGATGGCACATTGTCGGGTTTATATTAGACACCATGGTGCATGACTAATTGTTCTTGTTTGATTCAGACAGGCTTTACAATTATTTTCCCGTTGCATGCTGTGGTTCCAAGAAATCTATCTGTTAGGCTACATCCATACATATCATGGAGACACCATGGGTTTTATTTTTTAGCAGTGCCTGTTAGAGTTTTATTTCTCTCCTTGTGTTTCGTGTAGCTTGTTTTTCACGTACACTTTCGTTTCCGTGCAGCCTTTCTATTTCATAGTGGCGAAATTGTAATTTATCAACATTTTTGAAGCCTGACACTAAGATTACATTTTTTTTTATGGCTATTGGGATTACATTGTATATGTGTTTTTGAATCTCCTTTTTTTACCACATAAAATTGTACATCAGCTGTGAATTTACTTGTTCAATGAACTTTGCAGATAATAGTGCTATTGTGAGGATGTCTCCAGCATCTAAATTGAAGTCCAAGGACAAAAAGGTGGGCAAAGATCCACAGAAGGTTTCCATCAAGCCTTCTGGACTTGCTAATATGGCCAGTGGCACTCCTGTAAGTGGATACAATCCGCTTTTGGGCAAGTTCCATACCATTGAGATTGCACCATTTTCTTCGGCTTCTTCTCTTCAAGTAAATGGCCGATTTCAGAATATAGATGAAACAGATGACTATTCTGGGAGCTCTGGTGGGAATGGGATGGAGTATGATGCTATTTCCAACAATGGTAGTTGGTCTGGTGAGTCAGAAGATCATAAAGACAAGAATAATTCTCTTCGTCAGGAGGCAATACCAGGTGCTGACAGTGACAAGAGAGAGAAAATCCGTCAAAAGAATGAGAGAAAGCACCAGCGCCAAAAGGAGAGGCGAGCGCAGGAACTGCATGAGCGGTGTAATGGCTTTCTCATGTCAAGAAAGTTGGAAGCTCTGGCTCGACAGCTTGTAGCAATGGGATTCTCACAAGAACGAGCTACAATGGCTCTTATATTGAATGAAGGTAAAATAGAGGAATCAGTTGCATGGCTCTTTGAAGTAGGTGAAGAAGCAACAGATACGAGCAAAGAGCATCATAACCTTGATGGGGGTAATCTTAAAATCGATATCTCAGATGAGCTGGCTCGTATTGCAGACATGGAAATCAGGTATAAATGCTCAAGGCAAGAGGTGGAAAGAGCCATCGTTACGTGTGAAGGTGATTTAGAGAAGGCAGTCGATATGCTTAGAGTGCAAAAACAGGACTTGCTTTCTACCTCATCGAAGCCAGATGAAACTGGCGATCCACCAACTCTGAGCAATGACAAGCTCTCTCTCACTAACAGCCACAATTCATTGCGAATACAATCAAAAACTATGCCGTCTGCTCTTCTGCAACAGAGGAGAGACGATGAAGAATTTAATTACACAAAAACAGTGCCTACAAATGGAGTAGCAGCTATAGAAGCAGGGAACAAAAATGGTCATGTGTTGAGAAAACCACAATCTAAGCTGGAGTGGGCCAAACCACAGCAGATTGTAGCACCTGTGGATAAACAATTGTCTGCTGCAGCAACAAACCCTTCTGTCTCGTATTCTTTACCATCACCATTGCAGGTAACACCACTTCCGGCCAAGACAGAAGCTCGATATACAGCACTTGGGAGTGAATTAAAGAATCTTCAGCTGCGATCAGTTAAAGAACCGGTTATAGTCATGCAACGACCCCAATCAGCAAATGCAAAACAGGCCTCAACATCAAGCATAAGTTCTCCTCCTAAAGCAGTACCCTCGGGTTGGTATCCAAACAATACAGAGCTTGTAAAACCAAATGGGCTACAAAATGGGCTTTCTTTCCATATGGTTCCGAATACAAGAAGTCTCGCGTCTCATAACAATTTGAGCTCTCCCAATCAGTTGTATAACCACCATTACCACCACCACCACCACCACCCTCAATATGTGCCTAGTAATGGCATGGTGGATTCTTCTGGAACTAGCAGAGGGAACGGCCTATGGAACAAAATGGGTGGTTCGTCCCCAACTCTGGCCGTGGCGTCGTCCCTTGGGCTTTTCACGG